>BDSI01000186.1:0-182875 GCA_003117195.1 Eudorina sp. 2006-703-Eu-15
TGTGTGTGTGTGTGTGGTGTGTGTGTGTGTGTGTGTGTGTGTGTGTTGTGTGTGTGTGTGTGTGTGTGTGTGTGTGTGAATCGTTACATATCTGCCGGGCCGACACTGGCCGGGGGCGCTAACCCGCCCCATACGGGAGACCGCCGAAGCACTTTCCCCCGGATACGGGGAAAGGGCGTAAGGGCCTCTGTCCCCTCGCTCTCAACCTAGGGCGCGTGCCCGATCCCCGAGGATCGGTGACCGCTGTGCCCCCTCAAGGGAGTGGGCGAAAGCCCATCCCGGGCGGTCTGCGCCTCGCAGTCCGCTGTTCAACCTCCTCAAGTCCTTGCAGCACCCAGGGCGCGTTTCGGAGGCGCGCCCCTGCTTGGTGCGGTAAAACTAGCCTGGTCCGCGTCCTAACCTAATCGTAATAGCTAGGGTTGCACCCTCCGGCAGGCCTGCCTGCCCAGCTGAGCCAGAGCGAGGCGGCTCGCACGCGTCAGGCCTTGCTGGGTCCGGGTATGCAGTCGGGTGCTCCATGATGGGGCTATGGTTTGCACAAGGCAGCACATCACCACGCAAGCTTCCCTGTCGTACACCCCTTCCCGTCGCAAGCGGCCCTCGCCTACACGTCCCGCTCGCTGCCAACTCCCACTGGTCTGGCCCGACCCTCCTCGGGCACCCTCGGATCCCCATCGTGCCCGGAAGTGGGCTTCCCTAGTCCCAATCCCTACCCCCTAGCGTCTCGCGCTGCTATCTATCCATCACGAGTCTACGTCTACTGGCTGCACGCAGCGGATCCGGCCGTCCACCACCGATAGGATTGGGTGGTCCGGTCCCACCCCCTCCCATCCCCGTCGCGGTCGGCCCAGTTCTGCGAAACTGGCCACCCGCTGCCAGAACTCCATGACTGCGCGCGCCTTAGCTACATCAACCGGCGACGGGGCAGCCGGCGCCCCCGGCACGGGCTGTGCGCCGCCGTGGAGGGTCGCTGCACGTAACCCCACCCTCGCCCGCTCCATGGCCGTCAGCGCCGCTAGGGCAACGATGTCCCAAACCCCTTGCTGTACCCCCTGTGGCGGCTCAGCCAGCCACACGTTGGCTCGGGTGATGGGGCCCGGAACGTGTACCCCGATCTGCTGTATCACTGCCTGAGCGACCGGGCATGCCCAGAAATGGTGTGCCGTGGTGAACACGGGTGGGGCCCCGCACCGCCGTACTCGCCACACCCGCACGCCTCGGGTGGGCGTTGTGGAGGTGGCTGTTGCCAGGCAGCGGGACCCCGTCAACCGCCAGGCGCCACAGTGTTTCTTTGTGCTCTCGTTCCCACTTGATGGCCCAAAGCCGCTGTAGAGTGGCAGGCATGCTGAATGCCGGGGCCCAGCCACTCCGTCTGTCTCAAGCTGTCCCCTGGCCTCCTGCTCGTATTCCGCATGCTGTCGTGCCCGTGCGGCCGCCACCTCCTGCATCTGCAGCTGTGTCGCCAGCCGGACCGTCAGGCCACTAAGCTTGACCGTCAGCGAGTTGGCTAGCCTCCACCCCATCCGGTCCACAAGCCGCCGACGGGTCTCTTCCTCAGACTCCAGGTCCCCCGCCCGCTCGGGATGTGTGTGTGTGTGTGTGTGTGTGTGTGTGTGTGTGTGTGTGTGTGTGTGTGTGTGTGTGTGTGTGTGTGTGTGTGTGTGTGTGTGTGTGTGTGTGTGTGTGTGTGTGTGTGTGTGTGTGTGTGTGTGTGTGTGTGTGTGTGTGTGTGTGTGTGTGTGTGTGTGTGTGTGTGTGTGTGTGTGTGTGTGTGTGTGTGTGCTGGCTGGCGTACATTGCTAGGGTTTTCCCTTCGCGCCTCACGTTGTTTCGTACGACGGAGGTACGGCAGCAGAATCATCTGTCCGACACTTCCGAACTTCTGGCAGGCCGCTCCGTACCCAGCACCGCAACCTTGTTCAGCACCGATTGGAATCAAATGATGACGCGCCAACTGCTCGCAGGGCCGGCAATACAACAGATCCCATGACGGACGTCAAAGCGTACCACATTCCAGCCCTCACCTCTCCAACGTTCGGCCCCGCTTAGATGTTGACTATCCTCAAGGAAGCCCCGCCGCTGTCGCGCATGGAGTAATCCCAGACCAAAATTGCGCTGCAGTGACAAGAGGGAAACGAGATTCCTTTGATTTGTCAATAAAACCCCAAATGCCCCATACTTATGTTCAAGTTGCCCCCCGCACACCCTGCCCCGAAACCAGGTCCCCCGGTCAGTCACACCACCACCGCCTTGCGCCTTCATCATGTAAATCTCTGGGCGGGGCACCCACGCACGCACCGCCGCCGCTTCCTCACGTCATGCAGTACTGTCGCACAAGGACGTGCGACAGCATCAAGAGGCATGTGACACGACACAATCGACGCAACCCAACGAACCGAACCCCCTCACAGTGTTTGTGAAACGCACCCACGTACGTAACCCTCGCGCGACCGGAGCGCGCGGCGGGCCGTGTCACGTGCTCATCACATACAGGCAGCAGAGCCATCCAGGCGCGCACGCAGGTGACCCTCCCCAAGTGGCGACTCCAAAGGCCCCCCATGACCACGTGCACTTAGGGCCAGCTCCGGATCCAGAGCCATCCAGATCGAAATGCGGTCCACATCCAAATACGGTCATGTACCAGACCCTAGAGCCCAAACCAGACCGGGGATGGGAGGCGAGCGCGCGCGCTGATGGGAGATTTGGGGTATACGTACGCGACCGGCTTCCTATCGGGACATATGCCCTCCTTGAAGTGGCGCCGTCCCGCAGACCGTTCAGAACCGACGGTCATATTCTTCACGGCGGCGCAGCTCCGCAGCTCCGCTGTGCCCGCCCGCCGGTCCTGGCCGGTCCGTCGCTGCCACCCCGCGCCCATCCCACCATTCCCAGCTTCCGCCCGCCGCCGCAGGACGGTTACGCCCATGCATCCCCACCCAATGATCCGCGCGTCGAGTCCTCGGGTCACCACGTCATCTGTCGTACACGTGTACGAGTGCGCGTTGACCAGGCCATTGACGCCGTACAGATTCTTAACCGGTGCACAGAAAAGGCGACGCGAGCCTACCTTTCCAGAAATGCTTATTTACGTCTTATAATATAACACAAATCGACACAAACAAGGCTGACGTGTGATCCACAGACGCAGTGTGAGAAAAGAGATCACCCGTGAAGTTGCAAGCGCTGACCCGCGGGTCGGCTTGACGACGGCCGCAACCGCTTTCCCGCCTCCGGTGCTAGTATTGCATACAAGCGTCATACACGCGATTGCCAAACGGGTCAAACCCTAACCCGGCCCGCCAGCCTTCCCCAAACCGCCCGCGTCCGAAGGGCCATGATCTTACGCACCCAAGGTGCAGCCAAAAAGCAATGAGTACGGCATCGTACGCACGTGCATCAACGAGAGAGCCATTTGGGCCCGATGGCGACGCCACAGCCCGCGCCCTCTCCGGGCCGGGATTTCCTATTCCGAGGGAGAATGCCAAGCGTTGCCGATTAGTTCGGTTGCTTGTGCAACTGGTTGGTCGGTTGCCAGTTGATGCGGTACTCGTCGTAATGACCGCGACTACGTCATGCACGGCAGTTCAGGGTATATAAGGGAATCACACGCCCACCCATTGAATATCCGCACAGAGGCGTCGCAACCAAAGGGATACTAATTCCATAGAACATGGCGTTTAGGAGACCTTGGCTTGACCGCTAAGGAGAATCCGTAATAATCAGTCAGTGCGGGGCCATCGGGGCCATGGGTCCAACATGTATACCGAGGACCCATGGGCCCGGCACCACTCGCAGGAACGACCAGACCATTCCTCAAAATCGACTCAGGACCCAATTGGTGGGTTTGCGGCGGGGTTGCTAATAGGGTGAAGGAGGCAGGCCGAGACCAACCTCAGAGTCTTCAATCTCGTTGGGACCCGTTGGCCCCCTCCTGCTTGGTTTGGCCCCCGCACTGATCCGCGGCCCAAACCCCGCCTACCTGCAAATCCAACGGATCCGCCAGCCAGGCAACCATTACCAGCCACCAGACCATTACCTTTATATAGGCGGGCCAAGATAAGAACGCCGTACGAAGTACGGTGCATACCACGTCAGTGCGACCCTCACAAAAACGGAATGATGACCATGCAGGTTGTCGTCCTTAGCTAGATACCGTGCAGAACAATGCAAGACTCAAACGCATGCCCACACACACACACACATACGGTGGGGCCTCGATGCTCCGAGACCGTTTTCCCGAGAACCGCCGGACAGGATCACCACTGCAATAACCAACAGGGCCGCTGCAGCGCCAGATTTCCCCCAGATGTCCAGCAGCCAACGGTCAACCTCCCGGATAATTCCAAGCCGCAGCGTTGGCAGAGCCCAATGACGCCTGCGCCGCGACGGCCGCGACGGCTGTGGCCTTTGGGACCCTCTAGGGTGCCAGCAGTAAGGGAAACCTTTTATGCCTGGGAGGCTGTAGCAGCCCTCCTCGCGTTTCGTCAGCCACAGCCGAACCAGCGCCGCCGCACCTCGCACGCCGTTATCATGACCCGTCTGTCTTCCACAGCTGATGGGGACACGAGGGACCCATTGCGAACGACATAACCAGGACCGCGCTCATCTCCCCCACACTGCTCGTACAATGCGTGGCGCCGTACCCAGCGCGCGCACGGCGCCTCCATCAGTAATATTACGGCACTGTACGGCCATTCTTGCCATGTGGCTGTGAAGCCTCAGCGTCCAATCGGCCGCCAAGTTGCGTGCTGTGGCGTCCGGCCGCCCCATAAGAGACCCGGCTGATGTGCCGATCAAGTATCACCACAGCCGTCTCGTAGCGAACCACAGCCCATAATCAACTGCTCGCTACCTCTATCTACCCCCCGCGGCCCGTCGTCGCTCACCTTCCAGCATCTTCCTGGCACGTGGTCGCGGCCCTCCAACGGTCGGTGTCCCGTGGGTCGGCGTAACCCTGGATCCGCCCTCCGCTACCGCAACATCACGGACCTCTCTCCGTCGTCGCTGTTGTCGTACATAGCCGGCGGAGGTACGCCGCCTCCGCCGGCGCCTCTGCTTCAACGTGCCTACCGCTATTTCGCGCCGTCACGGCTGCGGCGGATACGCAGGTGGATGCTATTGTACGGCATGAAGGGCATACATTACATGCGCTCCTGCGGTTATCAATGCCGTACAGCTTATCAATTCGCCACTCCGCGTTATCATCATCACCTCACTCCGAGCAGCAAGCCTACGCCCCGAAACCAAGATTCTCCATGTCGTACACATCATCGTCCATATCCTCATCCGCACTTGTTGTAATGCGCCCTGCCCTATCGATGTTGCGTGCTCTTCGTCGTCCTCCCACCCCTGTAGTTTTCACCCTTCCGTCCCCTCAACCTCCCATGCTGCTGTACAGCTTGCACACTGTGCTGCTGTGTTATTCGCCCACGGCTGCCGCTGAACAAGTTGTATTCAATGCTGCTACTGCGGCTGCTCCGAAGGGGGCTGACCAACATCGGGTTCGCTGCACGTGATGCGCTATTCGCCGCGTCATTCTCCTCCTTCTCGTCATCCTCCCGCTGCTGCTGCTGTTGCCGCTGCTGCTGCTGCTGGTGGCGACTTGAGGGCAGGCACTCGGGGCCAGAAGGGGCGTCGGAGTCCCCCCCTGGAGCCTTTCCTTTTCCTTTCTTAACTCGACGCAGCAGCAGCAGCAGCAGCCGCAGTCGCAGAGGCGGTCGCAGTGTCGGTGGCTGCAGCTGCCTTCGCCGCCGCCGTGGCGGGTTCCGGAGCTGGCTCCGCCGCCGTAACCGCCGAGACCACCGAGCGTAGGGTCACCTGGAGGTGTACCAGGGAAATGGAGGGGCAAACGGGGGTTCCGGGCGGTATATAGGTATATAATTTGTATATATACATATATATTGCACGACCGATGCAACAAACCTCAACAAGATTAAAGGCGTAAACCCGTAAGCCGACCTCGTGTGGGCGGATGTCCGACAGAAACGCAAAGCGGAACCCTAGCGACCCACCAGCCCAAAGCCCAAACAACCTCTGCCCCACCCCGACTGTCATTTACCAATTGGCAGCTAAGCTCCTACTAACCATCCGTACCTGATCCACATGTACGGCATCGGAAGCCTCGCCGGCAAGGCCTGGGGCCGATTTGACCCCCGCCGCCGCCGCCGCCGCCGCCGGAGGCGGCGGCTGAATCACTGCCGTTGCCCCGGCGGCCACTTCACCCGCAGTCGCCGCATCACCGCCACCGTCGCTCGGATTCGCGACAGGAGCGTTGCCGCGGGTCTCGCATCCCCCGGTATGCAGCGCGCGGACGCCGCCGCCCTCCCCGGTGGCCGTGCTGCCCCCGCCGGCACACGCTCCGCCGGAGCCGCCCGCAATGCAGCCGCCGCTGCCGCACCTGCCGCCGCCGCCGCAGGCGCTGCTGCTCTCAATCGCCTGTTCGGAGCCCTCGCTGTCGCCGCACTGGTGGTGGTGGTGGTGTTGGGCGCCGCACGCGCGGCCGTCCAGGAGGGGTTCGAAGTTGCCGACGAGCATGAGGCCGTCGCTCTGCGGTGCGACCAACGCCAACCCAAGCAACCCAACCCAGCCCAGCCCAACCCAATCCGTTAGCTTTAGCAATCAAGGTGCGTGAGTTCTCATCATGTGGGTGTGATAACCAGAGCGGCAAGATACGGCGCATAGGACGAGGAGCCGTACAGCAAGTTTTTCCCCAAGCGGTTGCGAACCCGCGCCTCGACAAAACATTCCTTGCAGTACGGAACCGCGTGTTGAAATGATCAGGATTGAGTGCTGATGTGGACGCTTGAAATGATAATGAAACGTCCACGCACATCAGCACTGATGCCGCCCAAGCAAAGCCCCCCCCCCGCGCCCAAACGCCGCGCCTTTTGCGCTCCCGCCGCAGATTGCTCGTCCACCACTGCGGTACTGCCGTACCTTGGTCCGCTTCGCAACCGCCGCCAGGTCAATCATGATGACCTCGGGGTCGCTCGTCGGCGCTCCAAGTCGGTTGGCCTGACCCTCGGTGCTGATGCTGCCGTCCACAGAGGCGGCGCAGCCGGTGTCCTGTCGCTGGCTGGGCGCCGCCGACAGCACCACCGCGGACGTCGGCGTGTCGCCCTTCTCCGGGGTCGCCCTGGGGCTGAGCGGTCCACTGCCGCCCTGCGCGAAGGTCGCCTGCGAGGCCGTCTCGCAGTCTGCGCCCACTTCGAAGATGGCGGAGATGGCGCCGGAAGCGGCGGGCTTGGTGGGCAGGCCCGAATTGTACGGCACGCCCGCCATCACAATCAGATCGTGTACGGACTTGTTTCGCCGCTTGATCTGCGATCGGTTGGCGAGGTTGGCGGGTTCGTTAACTGCCGTTGGGTTGGCGGTTCGCTGGCTTGGATAGGACGTTGGAACTGTGTGGGGTGTGCTGGATGAGGTCAAGTACGGCAGTATCTCGGTCAATACGGTACGACATCAATCCATGGTACAACATTACACAAGCGGGTGTAACAGCACATCGGCAAGCCGGAAAGACAGACAGTACTGGCCACGGAACTCATGGACGTACACCTAGAGGGCCGCTGCCACGGTACGACGCCCCCTGCCGTACCAACCCTTCCCGGCGTGCCTTCCCCCTGCCCCTTCCCCCTACGACCCATACGGAAGAATGAGTGACGTCCAACCGTTCATCTACCACCCCATCCCCCGCCAACCTCCCACCGCCACTCCCGCCCTGCCCTGCCTCCCCTGTCATATCCCCCCCCAAAGCCCAAATGTACACACACCACACAACCAAGTCGGGCGGGTCTCTTCTCTGAACACCACACAACCAGGTCGGGCGGGTCCCTTCTCTGAACACCACACAACCAGGTCGGGCGGGTCCCTTCTCTGAACACCACACAATCAGGTCGGGCGGGTCTCTTTTCTGAACACCACACAACCAGGTCGGGCGGGTCCCTTCTCTGAACACCACACAACCAGATCTGGCGGGTCTCTTCTCTGAACACCACACATCCAGGTCGGGCGGGTCCCTTCTCTAAACACCACACGACCAGGCAAACTGCCTGGGGCCCTACGAACACACACGCACACCCTTAACACTCAAAACCCCACCCACCTGCTCCTCCTTCGCATCCTCCATCACCTTGGCCAGACGGGCCTGGCGCTCCTCGAGATCCTGATCAGGCGACAGCGCAGGGTGGGGCAGGTTAGGGCAGGCCAGGCTAGGGTTGCGTAGGGTTGGTGTGAGGGCAAGTAGACATAGATGAGGGGAACCCAGAAGGGAGGCCGATATTCGTAGATTATATCAGTCATTCAACAGTTGGTCAGTTGGTCAGTCAGTCAGACGGACAGACGGACAGAACACGAGACCTAGGTCGAGGCGGGGGCAGGAGGGCGCACAAGTACCCGCACACACACGCGCGTCCCTCGTCCATCATTCCGATTCCGGTATGGCCGTGGCTCGTTCCGGGCCGTACCACCCGCAGTCGTACGTACCCGCAGCGCTTCGTCCAGGTAAGGCGGCAGCTCCGCCTTGAACCAGTCGTGCTTCCGAATCTCCGGAATAGTGATTCGACGCCGCTCGTCCGTCTCCAACATCTGCGCCGAGGTTCGAACCCGGGTCGGCGGCGCGAGAAACGCCTTAGGTCGGTGGATCCGTGGAAGCCGGGCCCATCCAGGCCGCCACCCAACATACGGCAGCAGCTCTGCGACGCCGTGCAGGCCGGCGCATCACGACATCGCACGGTGCAGCACAGTACGGTGCGTAGCTTCCGTCCAGGTGCGATGGCAACGGTCTGAATCCCGTGCTCGCTCCGGGATCTCGAGTCAAGAATCCCTTTCACCCCTTCCAACCCTTGTCCGTACGTACTTTCCCTGTCATTATACTTTCCCAATCTCCCAACACAAAGCGCTATTTTCACCACATCCCTTCCCCCCAAGACATCGAAAATGCCGTAGATGTTGCCCCCACGTACCCCTCCCCATTGTATCCCTCAAACCGCCCAACCCCAACCTCCGACGAAGCGCACACACAGCGCCACACACACACACGCACCCGGCCCAGCAGGTCCTTGCACTCATCACTGAGCAGGGCGATATGGGGGGCGACCCGTGGGGAGGACTGCCAGTCGCCTATGCTGGCCTTGAGCTGCTCCGTTAGCACCTGAGATGTGGAGGGAGACGACGGTGGCATGTGGGGAAGGGGCAGGGCATTGGGCGCATAGAGGGCTTGTTCGGGTTCTTTCGGGGTTTCTGTACAAGGTTCTGTAGCGTTTAAGGATTCATAGGGTTTCCATAGCGCGCGATTGGTGTGCTGGGGAGGGGCATCCTCGGCATTCGTAGACATACATGTTGAAGTAAGCTGCTGCTGGGGACGGAGAGGGGATCGGTTGCGCCGCGGACGCGATCGCGGATGTCGTACTCTGTCGTGCAGTGCCTACCCTACCTCGTTATGCGCGCCCGAGCTGTTGGGGTCGGGGTGGCCCACGTGGTCGTACGGAAAGCGGCCGAGCAGCATCGCGAACAGCATCACCCCGCAGGCCCACACGTCGGCGGCAGTGGCGCTGTACAGCTTGCCTTCGCCCTTGGACTCGATCAGCTGAGAGGGCGCGGCGCGGATGGGGGAGCGGGGAGAGGGGATTCGAGAGGGGCGAGGGGTGGGGGTGAGGAGAAAGGTGCGAAGGATGTTGAAAGGCAGCCCAGGGGCCTTAACATATGTGTGTCCAGTGGGAAATTCGCAAAAACCATCCCATCTTGTGTGGGTACAAGTATGAAGTGGCGGGCGGGGTTGGAGGGGTTGGTAGACATATTCAAACTGTGCTGCTGCCACGTGCACCTAGTAGGCCGTGAAAATACTTACTGAAATCGCAAACACCGAGAAACGAAACAAACTGCCTACCGACAGTTCGGCCACTCCTAACGACTAACGAAACCCCTTAACCCGACCCCCGCCCTATGCAGAGTGCGGCTGTCCGAAACACTGCTGATTTGAGATTGTACATTCTGTAAACGATACGCTCCGACATATCCGAAATTGCGATCGTCTTCAGATAAACTGTGGTTGTCCATGAAATTTGTAGATATGATAAGAAGATAATGCTCGAAGTTGTAGAAGCTGTAGAACTGCTGTGACGACGAAGAGTTGGAGGGCCGTGCAAGACCGGACCAACCAGCCAAGAGCAAACGCGGCGACAGTCACGGTATCACTTGCAGGTTATCCTGGTAAGTTTAATGGCCACTGTTTCGGGCCGGCCGGACTTCTCGCAAGACACGGCCCAAGCAACCACACGAAGCAGCTGACACGCACGCAGGCTGCCACGCACCTGAGGGCTCATGTACACGGGTGTCCCGATGCGGGTGTGCATCATGCTGTTGTCGTCCCAGCCCTTGGCGAAGCCGAAGTCACACAGCTTCAGGGTGGGGGGCCGCCGTTGGGTGAGCACCACATTACACATCTTGAGGTCTGCGGCGGGGGAGGGGATAGGAGATGGGGAGATGGGGAGGGGAGACGGGCACGGCGAATGTAGGACATGGGTGGACAGGGAAAGGGAGGGCTGCGAGCGATTCAGTGTACGGTGTATGATGCAAATGCTTTCCCATATCTCTCTCCTCATCGTCGCCTGTTCCGACGTGTCGAAACGCAAGCTCAGCCGTCCACCGACCGCCCGCCCGTACCTGGCACCCCCGTCCCCTCTGCCGTACATACCTCGGTGCGCCACGTGGCACGCGTGCAGGTACTCCACCGCGGATATCAGTTGCTGCCGGCCATGCACACGGGAGACAGGGAGGGGAGGTAGCAGAAGTCAGGAGGTGAGGCAAAGGGGCCAAGAAGGTAGGCAGACGGGGGGGATGTGCGCGCAGCAGTGAAGCGGACGGCCCGAAGGAGGGGCATGGTAAGAAACACCGTCCTCACGCAAGACCACAACAACACAACAAGCCGTTGGATGGTGTTGTCAGCCCTCCTGGTCGGTCCTGAGCCAACGGCACCGCTTACGACTGCCATTGCTACTGCTACGGCTGCACTTCCGAACAGGGGATTGGGATAGGCGAGGGGGTCGGGATAGGCGAGGGGGTTGGGATAGGCGACAGAGACGACGGGAAAGCCTCCGGGGGCAGAGGGGCGAGCCCCCCCAGCCACCCCCCCCAACGAGTGCGTCCAACGTCACAGACGCGAATAGACGGGCGGTCCGGGAAGAACAGCTACCCACCAAGCCTGCCCCAGCTGCCTCTCCCCAACTTCTCCTTGCTGTCAATCAACGGCAGACAACAGCATCAAAAAACCCCGCCGACCCGCCCGCTCCTCTCCCCCCTCCTCCTTCCCTGATCCGCCCATTCCCTGCCCAGCCCGCCCAGCCCCACACGCCCGCGCCCGCCACGGCTATAGCGCTGGCTCACCCGAAAGAAGTAGCGCCCCTCGTCCTCCGTGAGGTGAAGCCCGCCCCGCTCCCCCTTGTTGGCACCTCGCTTGGTGACGTACTGGGTCAGGGTGCCCCCGTCCACATATTCCATGACCTGAGCAGGGACGGAGGGCCGGGGGCGGCAACAAGCAAGGGGGCCAAATCAGGAAACACAACGAACCAGCGGCAAGTTGGGCTTTGGCAAGCAACGGGAGGGAGGTAGAAAACGACCAAGGCTGAAAAATAAATACAGACGGCGGCGGAGGGAAAGCGGTGGAATACGAATGAGGGTGCGGTGTGGAACTCGCTCGCGAGACAGTCCGCATGTTGAGCTTCATCCGTCCGCCATCAGCCCCCTTGGTCGCCGGGTTGCCCCCTGGGGGTGAATGAATGAATGAACGTTACAGCGGACCCCGAAAAGGGATCACCGGTGTATACCAGGGCAAGCCCCAGCAGGCCCCACCGCCAAGGCGGCAAGACACCTGTGTCGGAACGGTTCTCGTTATGGAGCCCCCCGTCCCCTGACACCTTCGTCCCACCAGCCACCACTGCCGGTCAAACCCTCCTCTTAGCCAGCTAGATGTGTGTGCGGTGTCGACGGTGTGCAGATCGATATCTCCAAAAGTGGAGCCATGAGAAGCCCGTGATTCTACCCCCCCACACACACACACACCCTCTCTCCCCCTGGACCTAACCTCTCCCCTCCTCTCCCCCCCTGGACCTCACCAGTCCCAGATGCGACTTGCTCAGCAGCGCCGACTCCACCCGCACCAACCCGAGATGCCCCTCAGACAGCCAGGCTTGGAGCTGCCGGGCGGTGGGGAGGGGACGACGCGGGTGATGTACAGCGCATTGGCACACACATGCAAACCGGGAGGCGGAGCCCGGCGGGGCCAGGAGGAGCCGCGGTGACGTCGCAGTGACGTAGGATGGGGTCTTGCAGGCCGATGGGTTGCGCTGGACTGCCGACGAAATATGAGCAGGTGAAAGCGTCGCTGTTTCGGTGGTACACAATCCAAAACGAAACCCTCTCCTGACAGATGCGTCAGGTCACCCAAACCCAACGGTAAAGTATCTGTTCTTTTCGGGTTGGGTCGGGTCCGCACTTGGCGTGCTGTCGCACGGCGGCAGCGCGCCCGTGCGACGGAGCTGCCGCCGCGCGCCCGCGCGCAGTCTCTATCCTTCCACTGCTATGCAGGTACCTCGCCACGTAAGCATTCTGAATATTTCCGGGTGTGCCCGGGTTCGTTGTCGTGTTTCTTTCTTTGTTTAATTTGACTCAAGCCCACCCCACCGGGCCCCACTGGTCCAATGTCTACCAATTTCCTATACCGCACCGGGCCCCACCCCACCCCACCCCACCCACCTGGATCTCCTGGCTGACCATGGGGACCAGCACCTTGGTCAGCGGTCTATGGGGGATTGGTTTGAGCAACCAAGCACACGGGAAAAGAGGGCGGCGGGTGAAAGTGCTGTAGGAGGGCTGAGAGCTGGTCATAAGAACCGGGTAGGCGAGGATGACTCGGGACGAGGGGTCGGGGAAGAGAAGTTTGGGTTCGCACACTGCTGCCTCACGAGCCAAGGATATCTCTGGAGAGGAGCAGGGCGATCAGATGGCGGCGGTGGTGGTTGGGCGGTGCTGGCGATGGTAAGGTGGCGACGATAGTGCGGGTTAGGTGGTGGTGGTTGGGTGCTGGTAGGGGTCGTGAATAAATGATGCTGGTACTAGGACATACGCTTCAGGGTAATGGTGCAGTCTATCATCCTGGTAGGCCGTATTTCAACGCCTCCCTGCAAGCCTTAAGCCCCACCTAGCCTACCGGACAACGGACGTCGTCTCCCGCACCCGCGACGAGGCAGGGCGGCCGCTGCGACGGCGGCGCCTCCGTACACAATGTGCCGAACCGCACCATCCGACACGAAAGACTCACCGGGGTATGAATTTGACAGCGACCCGACGGTGGGTCTTCAGGTCCTGACACATCCACGTCTGGCCGGTGCCTCCTTCGCCCAGCATGTCCATGACGCGGTATATTGAGCTGATCCCGAAATCCGGGGGCGGCGCGTTGGCGGTACTGCAGCGGCGCTCCACCATGGACCGGCCGCTGTGGGGCGCAAAGCCGGTTCTGGAACGCTTCCGTTTTGGGGTGGGGTCCCGGCGGGAACCGCCATCGGAACGGTCGTCCTCCGCGACGCAGGTGAGACAGGCTCCCATACTTGTTTAGATAGATACAAACGTCTGATACGGAATGGCAGTCGGTGCGCTGCGTCGAAACAGCTGCCGAGTTGTGCCCAGTTGTGCCGAGTTTGCCCAGTCGATTTCGGCGTCGCCAGCTGGCCGAAAACAACAACACGCGCCTCAAGCCAAAATAAGCCGCGATCTTAAATCATAATACTAAGTTCACTTGCCGGTCGCAGAATTCTTTCGGTGCACCTGCAGTCGATGGGCCCCATGTTGATACGTCAAGAGCTTTCAATGGAGCAACTCTACAAATAGACCGCGTTGCACTGTAAATAATAGGCAATACTGTCAGCGAAAGTCTTTCCTACCTGCGAAGGACCTCTTGCTCGTCCGGCAGCGTAAGGGCAAAGATCCTTTGGGTCAGCTTCCAGTAGCGTTTTGGTCCAAAATTAAAAGGACCCAGGATGTGCGAACCGAAATTAACAGCAGATAACCTGTTGGCCGGCTAGTTCCAAAAGTCCTTATGCCCTTGCATTATGCACCCCAAAGTTAAATATCTGAGCGGCGCCGCTGCGTTTCCGAAAAGTGAATATCATCCTCAACCAAATCATGTTGTTCAAAGTGGGCGTTCAGTCACAAATGACACTCTTACCGTGTACTATTCAGTGCCGTACCCAGCAAGGACCAAAAACCGGATATCCGTGTTTAGGCCTTCCAATTGCGGAGAGTTGACAACAATTTTATTACCTGCGGACCAATTGATAGAGCATAGCAGGTCTTGCCTGCAGGAACGGCTCCATATGCAGGGGCTACAGCGTCTAGCGGCATCCATATGCAGGGGCCCTGGCCCCTGCAGCAGTGTATCGACCTCCTGTACATTCTATGATGCGCACAGTTTGTTGATGCCAGCGGTTCGGGCCCTACTACACTCCCATGCTGCCCCGGGCCGACATGACCTGCCGGATCGGGTGTCAATTTACGAGGTTGGGCCGCGAGACGGCCTACAGAATGAGAAGAAGGTGCGGTCTGCCACGCTCAAACGGGCGGCAAGATAGGGTTATCCTGCGGGTACGTGCTAGTGAGAAATTTCGAATGCGCTGCATCTCGTCAGTCTAATGCGTTGGCATCCCGCGTAATGCTTAGACATGCCTCCCTACTTTGTGCGCGGCGTGCGCGGCATGCCCCTTGGGTGCGCCTGTACGGCAAACGAGGCAGCGCTCTTGCAGGTCCCCCTTGTAACGATGCTTCCTAAATGTTGGGCTGCGACCCCGCACGGCAAGTTTACACGGCGTCTTTTCAGTGTTGGGCGTTCAGCATCACCTGCCGCCAACTCAAAGTGGTAACCTTGCACCACTTGCAGCCTACGACCGCGTACTTCGGCCGCATGCGTTTCGAATTTTGAACGCCGCCTCTGTCAGCCACCGCCAGCGGACCCCCCCCCCCTCAGGTCCGTCCGGACCGGCCTTCGCCTCTGCATCACCGACCCAAAAACCCCACACAGCCGGAATCCAGCTATACTCACATTCGCCTCAATTGACCCTTCGAGATGCGCCCGAGCTGCCTTGTTCCGAGGGAAGGGGTAAACCGTGAACGTACGTCCGCGCAGCTCTGAGACCGGATCACCTGTACCTACAAGCATGCAGGGTTTAACTTGGGTTAAGGCCAAAACGTCCACACACACCCATCCCGGCGGCAAGGACTAAGCAGCAATCGTGGTCGGTATCAACCAGGGATGGATGGCTGCACTCACCTGTTGCCCAAATTAGGCGATGCCAGTCTAGGTAAGGCCCCAATCCAAGGCTTGCAGGCCCAACTAAGGCTCTCTGCATGGTTAGGTAGGTAGGTGGGTAGTAGGGAGGGAGGTAAGAAGGTAGGGAGGGGGGGTTAGCCCAAACGAGCCCAGTGCCCACCACATCACCGCCCACCTACCCGACCGTACCGCCCACCTACCCGACCTCCGTTACCGTATGTCCCACCCCACTGAGCGCCTCGCAAGACCTCCATGTTCCCCTCCTGTGCACACCCCTCTCCGGGTCCCTCAGAACATTCCCACGGACGTCAAGGTGACTTTCATTGACATGCTGACAGACGCGGGATTCAAGGTACGGCGTGCTTTGTACGATATGTACGGCATGACGATCGGAGCAGATCTGAACCAGCGTGTTGACCCCTGTCATCACGGCCCCGTGCCTGTCGCCAGCGTTGCCGAATCCTTGTTTCGTGCCCTGTGTGTACTGCCGTACCTTGCCGTACCTATACCCCGAGCTCAGAAGATCGAGGCCACCAGCTACGTGTCACCCAAATGGGTGCCGCAGCTGGGAGACGCCAAGGAGGTGATGGCGAGAATTCGGCAAGCGCCGGGAGTGTCGTACCCCGTACTCGTCCCCAACATGCAGGTGCGGCGGCCGGGGTTGATGTGTGTGTATGTGTGAGGGGGGCTGCGCCCCGAGTGCGATCACGAGCACGCCGGTGCGGCGGGTTTCGTTCTCCCCGCGGGACACGCGAACAGATGGGTGCGCCGGCAGGTCATTCCGTGATGTGATGCGCCCCTCCGCAATCGCGCCACTGGAACGGAGCGCTTCGGCGGTCTACCCGATGGGCCAATGAGGGCAGCTGCCCCGGCCAGCGTCCGACCCGGCTCAGAGATATACACACCAACAGATGCGTTGCACGCGGGCGCGGGCCGGGCGGGCTCGTTACGACGCGAAGAGACACACGTGGGTGTGCGCGCTCAGCTGCGGCGGAGGTTGGAAACACTGTGGCCGGGACGGCCAGCGGACAGGCCGCATTCGCGGCGGGACTGCGGTTCTCCGGGCAGGGGGTTGCGGGCCGCTCGGGATCTCGCTCCTACCCTACCGCACGGGGAAATTCACCGAAATGGTCCCTGACGAGGGATGCGGAGTGGTGGGTTGGAGACACACGCGCGGCTCGGCTCGCCTGTTCGCACACCCGCGTTTCTGGGTCTGGGGTGGGGTTCCTCTCGCGAGACGCGCTCGGAACGTGTGCACGCACAGGGCTTGGCGGGCGCGCTGGCCTCGGGCTGCGGCGAGGTGGCCGTGTTCGCCGCCGCCAGCGAGACGTTCAGCAAACGGAACATCAACTGCTCCGTACAGGAGAGCCTCAAGTGGGTGCCCGTCGGGGTGGGCTGCATCGAGGGCGTCTCTGTTGTACGGCAGTGACGAAATACACGTCTTAGGGGGGGAGAGGGGAGAGAAAAAGCGGGGAGAGGGAGAGGGCGCGCAGCAGCGCAGGTTATACGGCGAGCCACGTGGCAGCAGTCGACCGGGTGTCCTCTCCACGCGTCCCCTGTCGCGGTTCCTGTCCGTGGGCGCTGTGTTACGGTAGTTGGGCGGACAGGTCAGCCGTGCGCGACATGCGAGCGGCAGAGGGGGCTCTGGGTGACCTGCCTTGGCGGAAGGGTTAACCGGAAGAGTTACATGCCTTGGGGGGGAGAAGGGTGGCCGCTGCGACGACCGCAGAGGGTAGGTACTTCCCGTGCGTGCGCTGATGGCGGTACTGCCGTACGTAATTAACATCATAATACCTGCCGTCGTATTTTTCGCTCTTGCAGGCGCTTCGAGAAGGTGGCCAAGGACGCGCTGGCGGCGGGCGTGCGAGTGCGCGGGTGGGTGTGTGGGTGGGTGTGCCGGCAGCAGCTGGCGGGGCGGGTGGCAGGACGGGGGTGGGGACATTGGTGGGCGGCAGGGAACCCCGCCCCAACTCTGAAAGCAGAGTTATCACCGGCCTGTCTTAAGGAGCACCCAAATGCAGACCAGCAGCCAGCGCAGGAGACATGGCCGGGTGACAGGGTTGGGTAGATGAGGGTGAGGGTGAGGGCTAAGGCGAGGGCGCTGAGACACGGAGGGACCACATGGGCCGGAAAGTGGCGGTGTGATGCGTGTGACGGGAACGGGATGTCGGGACACTGGCACGGGGGGGCGTCGGAGCGTTGGGATCCCCACTGCGCGGGCCTACCTACGGGGGGGAGGGCACGCCGCTTTTCATGATGGCATCCCCCACCCCACCCCGGTGAACCTCCCAGCCCCCACCTCGGCAAAGGCACCGCACGGCAAGGAACCAACCGCACGGGCCGGATGTCGCTCGACTGTGAGGGAGGGGAGGCAGTGCGCATTGAACCGCTGCCGCATGCTCCTTTTCCTCATGTCCGCCTCCACCTACTTCTCCACCTCCTCCTCGAACTCCGCAACCGGAATTTCCTCCACCCACCTCCACCTCGCCTTGGTTCCTATCATACCTCGGCACAACACCTTCCGCCGCGCCTAAATCCTGCCGTGCCCCCTCTCCCCTGCCCCCTCCCATCATTCACCGCTGTACGGTACGACATGACACGGTACGACAATGGTATCTCTCGCGCCGCTGCAGCTACGTCTCCTGCGCTGTGGGCTGCCCGTACGAGGGCCCTGTGGAGCCTAAGGCGGCGGCGGAGGTGGCGGTGGCGCTGAAGGAGATGGGCTGCTACGAGGTACGGCAACATGTACGGCGGATGTGGTGGATGTGGCGGTGTAGGTTTTTGACGGTGGTGGTGGAGGTAGCACGCGACCGTCGAGGCTGTCCGTTTTGATACCCCTTGCTGTTTGAGGGACCGCCTTACGCGGCCGCCACGACCCGCCGTCTCTCTCACCGTCACAGCGAATACGCACAATCCCTCGGCGGTACGCGAATGCCTCCGCGTACGACTGTACGATTGTACGGCACACAGGTCTCCATGGCGGACACGATCGGCGTCGGCACGCCTGCCTCGATGGAGGCAATGCTGCAGGTACGGCACGTATGCGGTGTAAGGGTCGTCCGTAACACCATTCTTGCCGCCACTACGTCGTCAATCATCCGCCTTTTAGGTCTTGGGCGTCTACGGTAACCTAAGCTCGATAACCAGGAGATTTCGGAAGTCGTCGGTGTTGGATCGTCCCGGGATTCGTTTCTCGTGATCGAGCCCGCAACAGCCTGCTTCGCCGCACACAGAATGTACAACACAACAAAATGTACGCCAGAGCTGCAGTCCAGGGTCCGGTTGCGACCTTGTATGGCGTGCATGCGTTTGTGGGTCACCGTCAAGATTGTTTTCACAAGCGCCATGGGCCCCACTGTCCTCAAAGACGCACTCTGAAGGAGAAGCCGCCCCACACGACCCTTCCCCCCCCTTGCGCCCTCCGCCCCTTGCGGCATCTACCCGTCCCCCGTCCCGCGCGCAACCCCCGCCCCCGCCCCAGGCGACGCTGCGACACATCAAGCCGCACCACCTCGCCGTACATTGTCACGACACGTACGGCATGGCCATCGCGAACATCCTCACCGCGCTCCGACTGGGCATCAACGTCATCGACTCATCCGTGGCGGGGCTCGGCGGATGTCCGTACGCGCGGGGCGCGACGGGGAACGTCGCCACCGAGGATGTGCTGTACCTCCTGGACGGGTACGGCATCGAGCACGGCATCGACATGGATGCCGTACTGCGCGCCAGCGAGTACATCAGCAACGCGCTGGGGCGGCCCAACGGCTCACGGGTGGCCCGCGCGCTGCTGGCGAAGCGGGAGGATGCAGCGGATGCAGCGGCGGCCGCTGCCGCCGCCGCCGCCGCTGCCGCGGCGGCGGCGAAGGGGGCGGCGGTGGCTGCCTGAAGCTCTGATGAGGGCGTCCGGATGTCGGGGGTTACCGAACGGCGGCTGAAGTTCTAGGAAGGGCCGCGGCTTATGCGACATGTACCGATCGCCAAAGGAAAAGTTTACAGAAGCGTTTCGAAGCAGAAGCCTGCAGAAGCTTACAGGGCATGCTGGGGTGTGTGCGCGGATGTGTGTGCATTGTGTGGCACCCGTGCTGTGGCGGGCTGTACATAAAGATGTATACACCCTATCCCTTCCGCGGCTGGATTCGGCCTGGGGGGAAGGCAAAGGCGAGGTGTCGGGCGGGCGGCGGAGCGCCGGCGAGAGCTGCTCTGCATGCACGCAAGAGAAGTGGGGAATGTCGTACCGTACGGCGCTGCCGTTGCGGGGGATTACAGGAGTCGAGGAGTCTAGCATTTGCGCAGGGGCTGCGGATAGGGGACGGGGCCGACCCGGCGGAGCTGAGGTGGTTCTACAGGCGTAGCACGCACCGCTCGTAGAGCAACCGGCATCGGGGGGCCTTCTGGAAGGCTGCCGAATTCAAAGTCAAGGGCGGAAGGCCTAATTCAAGAGGCGGGGCAGGGGCACATTGCAAGCCAAGGTTGCATTCATTGTGTGCCTTGCATTGCTGCTGTCTTAAAGAGTTCAGGCCATCGTTGGGGGGGGCGTGGGGCGGATGGATGAAGGCCGCTGGGCGGTCAACGTTTCGCGGATGTACGGACGTACGGCAGGCATCGAGCTGACAGACCCGGCAGGCAGGAACGCAGGGGGGACGTGGGGGGCTCCTGGCAGGCGGGCATTAGTAGGGGGCAGAACCAGGTTCCGGAGCAACATGAGCGGGTTCCAGAGCTGTGAGGCGGCGTTACGCGGCGGGCATTGGAAAGATGGTCAGCCAATTTTGCATGCTCTTGGTATGGACCTCATAACTTGCAAGGTTTCGCCGCGGATGCTGCGGCCGATGTTTTGCTCTTGTAGGTTCTCAGTTTGATATTTGGTGTGTGGATGTTTTGTCCAGCACGGCCAAACGTTTAACTGTGCTGACATGAGGATTGAGGAAGCATGAGGTAATAATGTTATCGTAAAGGTTTGGGACGCCGTGCCCCCGAACTGCCTGGGCTGTGCCGGTAGAGATTTGAATCGCTTTAGCAGGTTGGTACGCAGGCGTGACGTGCCACACGGCGGATTTGACGGGTGCTTGAGCCTCTTTGAATTACCGGTCAACAAGGATGACACTACCACTTCTGCCGAAGAGGCCTCACGTGGGGCAGAGGTGCGAAGACTTTGCACAGGCACGTGTTATGCCGTGTACTTCAAGGCCCGGCACCAATTTAAACTCGTCAACATAGATTCAAACGCAAACCTGTTGGCCAACACAAACTCGCAGCGGACCAGCTGGAAAGGGCTGGAAGCCTGAAACCAACCGCAGTGTGGCATAGGAACACGAGCAGCCGGACTTGGTTGTTCCGTGGTAAGCTGGAAACATAATGTCAGCAACTCTGCCATGGCCGTCGGGCCGTGGTGTCTCCGCCAATTAAAGGTAAAGGATTCGTGCAAGCATAGATGCATAAGCCGTACAGACATCATAACACACAGAAAATTGTCAACTTCCAAAAGAAAAATGTGCAACATTGCAAAGTTTGTGCTTTAATGCCGCCCGAGGTTGGAAAACATCAAAACCGTTGCAGTACGGCCATATCACCCCAACCTTCGCCCACGACCTTCGCCTATGAACTTGCTACACTACCTCTCTGCAGTTTTCCCATCAGAGTGTTATCCATATGCTTATGAACTGCATTCATGCTTAACAGCGACTGGGCTTCCCTTTTTCCTTACATAGAGCTTGTATCTGCACATAACGTTCAACAAAACAAGGAATCCATGCATTTTACAGTTGATTACTTCGGACAACATTAGATGTGTCTGCCTTGAAAGCAGCCCTTCTTTGTATTGTGACATGTCAAAGCCATTGGAGTGCTAACAAACTGCCATAGGACTGTTGGGGACCCTTAATCGGTACAATATGGTAAGGCATGAAAAACGATCAAGGCAACGAAATGACAAAGTCCCCGAATGCCGACAACCGCCATGGCGACGTTTCTGTTTCTTGCCGAAGGGCTGTGGCGCATCAAAGGACGCGGCGACTGGTGATGCCCCAGTCGCTCAAGCACGGGACAACCGCAGCCCGCGGACTTTGTCGAGCGACGTCCCGGCAGGCGTCAAGCCCGATGGCGCCGCTGCCATCCCTGCTTCAACGAAGGGCGGCCAAGGTTTACAGAACGCAGCCGGTGGGGCAGCGGCAGCAGCAGCAGCAGCACCACTACCACCACCATCAGCTCCACCCTCAAAAGCCGCCTCCCGGGTGTCCCAACCAATGACCGCTGAGTCATTCAAGACTGCGTCAATGAAAGGGCCTCCCTCTAAAGCGCCCTCGTCCAACGTCTCCCGGGCCCTAGCGCCTGCACCCTCAGGCCCAAAACCCTCACAGGTAGGCTGCCTGCCGTACACACGGTGCGCGATAGGGGCACTAGCTGAGTCGTCAATGTCGTACATATGCGTGTGAATCCTTGACAGCGGCGCCTCTCTGGCATGCCGAATGCTGAATCGTACGACATCTAGCTTGCTGTGCAACGGTGTGTTCCGTCCGGTGCGTTCGGCGATATGTACGAATGACGCTGACGTAACAGTGGACTCGCTGTAGGACACCAGTGCAGCTTCTTGTGCTCGAGGGTTTCGTGGTCGCGTTTGTGGGCACCGATGTCCGCCTTCGGCGGCTATGCTGCTGCTGCTGCTGCTGCTGCTGCTGCTGCTGCTGCTGCTGCCGCTGCTGCTGCTGCTGCTGTGGTGACCTCATCCGGCGACACCGCAGAGAGCGGTTTCCATGGCCTGGCTCGAGTCCTTCACCGCCGACCTTCCGACCACCAGCAGCAGTAGCCGCCACGTGGCTCGACGGATTGTGGCGCCCGCCACTCGGCCGCAGCCGCTGCGGCCGGGCAGCAGTGCCGGCGGCGGCGGTGGCGGCGCCGCCGCCGCCCCAGCGGACGGGTACGGCAGCTACGTGGAGCTGCTGCTCGCGCGCGGCGGCGCCGGCGCCGCAGCCGTGTCGATGGGCCGGCCGTACCATTACGTCATACACGCCAGTTCGCGGCCCTTGGCGGACACGGTGGGCATGCTGCGCAAGCACTTCGCGGCGGAGGCGCAGCACGCGCAGCACGAGAGCCGTACCGTCCCAACGGCCACCGATATCTTTGTGTGGCTGGACATGTTTGCGGTTGACCAGCGGGGAGGTGTCGACGGCGGCATCAGCGGCGGAGGCGGCGAGAGTGGCGGCGGCGGCGGTGCCGTCGGCAGCCGCGAAGACGGCGAAGAAGACGAGGGCGGCGATTTTGAGGCGGCGTCGGAGACGGATCTGACGGTTGTACGGGAGGCAATTGCAGGCGCGGAATCCGTTTTGTTCGTTCTGGATAATGACGCCGCGGCGCTGCAGCGGGTGTGGTGTCTGTACCAATTGGGCGTGGCGGCCGCCGCAGCGCGGCCGCTGCGCGTGCTGACGTACGAACAAGACTTCGAGGCTCTGCGTTACGTAAGCACCTAGTTGTACTGGACTTGTACGACATGTGTATGTGGGGGGGACGGCTGCATTGGCTCCTGCACATCGGGAGCGCCTTCAGCACGCCATTTACGATGTACCTACCGTGCGTTCGTGTGCCAAATACGGTACGGCAATACACAGACGCGGAGATGAGCTCAACCGTGCCTTGAACCCTTAAACCCTTGAATCCTAAAACCCGACAGGCCATCGCCGACTTGGACCTGAACGCCGTCGCCTCGGGCGCCACCGCCAACGGCGGCGCCGACGACGCGCGCCTCCTCGAGGAAATGCTCGCCAGCGCCGGCGGCGCCGTCAGCGGCGGCGGCGGCAGCGGCGGCGCCGCCACGCCCTCCAGCGGCGACGGCGCTGACGTCATCTCAAAGACGCTCCGCGATGCGCTCGTAAGCAGCATCCTGGCAGAGGCCCGACAGGACCAGGAACGACTGGACAGCGATCCGCCGCCGCCGCCGCCGGCGCTGCCGACGCCGCCGGCCGCCGACGCCGCCACTGATGCCGGCGCCGACGCCGCCACTTGGTCCGCCGCCTCTATCTTCCGCTTGGACCGGGCCGCACGGATGCTGGAGGCGCTGGGCCGGATGGCGGAGGCGGAGGTCCTGTTTCGCCGCGTGCTGGCGGCGACGGAGGCGGCGCTGGGTACGGAGCACCCCGACACGGTCACCTCCGCCGCCAACCTGGCGTCGCTGCTGCACGACCACGGGCGGCTGGCGGAGGCGGAGCCGCTGCTGCGGCGCGTGCTGAGCGCGACCGAACGGGCACTGGGCGTCACGCACCATGAGACGGCCGCCTCCCTGGAAGCTCTGGCTATGCTGCTGGAGCAGCAGGGCCGACTGGTAGGTCGTTGGGTCGTTGGAGCGTTGGGTTGTACGTGCCGTACATCTCGGAGAGGTGGTGAGCTAGGGAAGGCGTGCGGGTTTGCCTGGGGTAGGCTGAAATACGCGGGGTTGTTGAATGACCTAGGAGCAACCCACGGGGGATGTGAGAGGGGCCATGGCTGCTACCAGCCCTGGGTCATTACACCCACACCCACACCCACACCCACACCCACACCCACACCCACACCCACACCCACACCCACACCCACACCCACACCCACACCCACACCCACACCCACACCCACACCCACACCCACACCCACACCCACACCCACACCCACACCCACACCCACACCCACACCCACACCCACACCCACACCCACACCCACACCCACACCCACACCCACACCCACACCCACACCCACACCCACACCCACACCCACACCCACACCCACACCCACACCCACACCCACACCCACACCCACACCCACACCCACACCCACACCCACACCCACACCCACACCCACACCCACACCCACACCCACACCCACACCCACACCCACACCCACACCCACACCCACACCCACACCCACACCCACACCCACACCCACACCCACACCCACACCCACACCCACACCCACCCTCGCGCTGGACGCCTCGCCTCGCTTCGCCCTCAATCCAGTCGGAATCGGAGGCCGCCTTCCGCCGCGCTCTGACCGCCTACGAGGGCGCCCTGGGCCCCACCAGCCGTGACACCCTGGCGGCCGCCAACAACTTGGCGCACGTGCTGAGGCTGCGGGGCACCCCCGAGACGCTGACGGAGGCGGAGGCGCTGTACCGTCGGGCGCTGGCGGGCTACGAGGCGTCGCTGGGACCCGACCATCCCGACACGCTGGCGGGTCTGAACAACCTGGCCATGGTCCTCAAGGACGGCGGCAGGCTGGAGGAGGCGGAGGCGCTGTACAAGTACGTGTTTATTCAAGCGCGTGTAAAAGAAAGCTTATCACCCACGCGCGCGCGATAGAGAGAGTGTGCGTGTGTGTGCGCGTGTGTATGTGTGTGCGGGTGGTGTATATGAGAACTGAGGCGCGGGAACGGAAGGGTCCTGCTCGACCGTCGATGTGGCTTGTGGGCGGTAACATCCGGAGCCCAGCCGCTCGCTCATGTGTTTAGATAAGAGACCCGTGCGTGTGTGTGTGTGTTGTACGGTAAATGCATTTCGTACATGCTGTACGAGCGACTGTATGTGTTTCACAAGCAAGGAAACCTCCGGGACCAATGACTGCCTGAATGGCTGACGCACATGTGAGTATGCGCGTGGGTGATATATAATACCCCGATAAAAGGAGGCAAGCCCCAGTACTTCCTTGCATTCGGTGGTAACGTGAGGTCCGCCCACCTGGCTAGCGCCAACCTAAGCCCCACCTCGGCCCCCCTCTCTCACAATCACAATCACCCTGCCAGGCGCGCGCTTCAAGGGTGTGAGGCCTGTCTGGGCCCCGGCCACCCGCACACCCTCTCCGCCGTCAACAACCTGGCGGCGGCGCTGCAGGTCCGCGGGCAGCTGACGGAGGCGGAGGCGCTGTTCCGCCGCGCGCTGGCGGGTCGGGAGGCGGCGCTGGGGCCCATCCACCCCGACACCCTGGGCTCAGTCAACAACCTCGCGGTGCTGCTGCAGCTGCACGGACAGTACGCGGCCGCGGAGCCGCTGTTCAGGTGTGTTTAATGAGAAGTCCACCCAGGTTCGGGTGTGTTTAGAAGTACAACCCGCCCGCCCGCCCGATCCGGGTGTGTGTGAGCGTTGGGGTGTGGGTGTGAGTGTGAGTGTCGCACCGTCTGTCCGGGCCTGGCGCTGGCCAAGGGCTTTTTTTGGAATAACGCAGCCCTAACGAGTAGACCGCCGAGACACGCTTCTCCCTTTGCTAGGGAAGGGAAAGGGCATGCGGGGGAGTGTATGTGTACTGCATTCATGCGTGCGTGTGTGTGTGTGTGTCTGTTATATCTGACCGGGCCTGACGATTCCTGACGCCCCCGCCCCTTCTCCCCCTTCTTCCCCCTCCTCCCCCTTCTTCCCCCGACGACTCCTCGCGGTAACCCGCCAGGCGCGCCCTGGCGGGCTGGGAGGCCACGTTGGGGCCCGAGCACGCCGACACGCTGACAGCCGCCTGGAACCTGGGCGTGGTGCTGGAGGCGCTCGGCAGGCCGTCGGAGGCCCTGGAGCTATACCGCAAGGAGGCGGGCGGCCGTACACGGCGCGGCGAGGCCGCGCGGGCGGCGCAGCGGCAGTCGCACATCGAGGCGCTCGAGGAGAGGATGTCGACGGGGGGGACCGCGGGGGCTGGGATGGGGATGAGGAAGGACGGGGGTGGGGGCGTCGGCGTCGTCACGTGCGGATGAGGGGGCCTGTGAGGGGGCCCTGCGGGTGCAGGGGGCGCTACCGCTGCTGCTTCCGGAGGTCCCACTGCGCCGCAGCCGCAGCCGCAGCTGTGGCGGAGGCGGCGTGATATGAAGAATGAGGATGAGAGATGTTCGTATGTGTCGGAACCCGGGGAGCTCAGGTTGTCAGGTACCATATTTACGACACGGGTTTCGTACATTTGCCGGTGCCGTGGTGCACGCGGTTGCGGTTGCGAACGCCCTGTTGGTTTTACTCAGGAGCGTTGTACATGCTGGGCCGACGGGTCGTGTGACCCACGGGACGGGTCGGGTGTGACCCATGGGACGGGTCTTGTGACCCATGGGACGGGTCTTGTGACCCACGGGACGGGTCGGGTGTGACCCATGGGACGGGTCTTGTGACCCATGGGACGGGTCTTGTGACCCATGGGACGGGTCTTGTGACCCATGGGACGGGTCGTGTAACCCATGGGGCGGAGCATGTGGGCCGCGCCCTATCACTCATGGGCGGCTCGAGCGGCGGCTGACCGTACTTGACCCATGTGGTAATACTTAGTTCTCCGATCTAACATCATTCGTTAAGAGTCGATCTGATTGATCTGATCCGAATCTGATCTAATCGGACATCTCACGTTCTCGAAGCTGCTAGGTACGCGGTGAGTTCAATGAACGCGGTTTACTGGATGACCAGGGTAGGGAGTTGGGTGGTCAACAGGTGTCGTGGTGTTGACGGCGAGGTCAACTCCCTGGTTGCGCCACCGCGGGACGAGGCTTTCTCCTGCAGAGGGTTTTGGGCGCACCCGCTGTGGGGCTTCGTTCATGCTCGCTCCTGCTCGCAATTCCCGAAGTGCCATGCCATGCCATGCCATGCCAAACCGCGACACTCCCCGCGTGGCAAATAATTCCACGGCGCTTCAGATTTGTACATAAGGGCTGCTGCCGCCCGCTTCGCTTGCGTTTGCCGGATCCATCCGCATCGTACAGACCCCGTACAGTCCGTACATTGTCACCCTCGCAGGTGTGCCGCTGCCGTGTGCTCATTAGTTGCCGGGTGCTCATTTGTCCTGAGCGTCGTTTGGGTACTGGCTTGTTGATAATTACTGTGGCTTGTTGATGGCTTGTTTGCTGGTTTGCACCGTTGTCGGTTGCGGACGGGGTTGATCAGCTCGTACAATTAGTGGGATGGGATACTGGTCATGGTCATTCAGTGCCCGGGCAACGGGTCATCGTCACGCGAACAGGACATCCTCACGCGCTGCTCACCGTTGCAACAGCATCGTAGGGGTGATGTGTGGCAGGTGTCTTCGTCGACGTACTACGTACGGCACGGGGGATCTATATAAAGCGGGGTGCGTTGCGGGCGGTGCGCGCGGGTGGGGTGAGATCGGGTATCGTATGTAGGTAGGCCGTCGCCCTGCAGACGTGGGGTGATAGGGTACACTGGGCAGTGTACGATTATGCCGTACAGGTATACAGCGTCGCCATGTTGGGGGCGCAGCAACCGCAACCGGTTCCGATGACATGCACGGAGCGTGTACGACGCAAACAAAGGTGTTCGTTTTGGTTTCGGAACTGACGACACTGGTCAACCTCGCATTCGGAAGGAGGCCCGTTGGCACAGTCGGTTTGGACTGGGCGTTTACCGGGAGACATGAAGAGAGTAAAGCCCGCAAGAAAGCATACCGTAGTCTTGTTCCGTCTTCGTCCTCCACTTGCACCCTCAGTAGGCATGAATGAATGAATGAACGTTACAGCGGACCCCAAAGGGATCACCGGTGTATACCAGGGCAAGCCCCAGCAGGCCCCACCGCCCAGGCGGCAGGATACCTCCACACCTCCTAGGCATGTCGCATGTGTGTACAGCCACACCATCCCGCAGTTCCTGCGCACAATGTTACGGTACGCGGACGGCGACACCGCCGTACATCCCAGGCGCGTCCGTCATCCGCTCCCCTCGTCTCCACCATATCCGTCCTTGACCGCTCCTTGACCTGCTGCAGCGACCATAACTCCGTATTACGACCAGGCCCGGATCGCAGCGTAGGAGCGGCGGACCCACGGGTCACTAGGCGCCACTCCTGTTGTGCACCGCTCGGCGCAGCTCGTTCCGAACCCTCGTCTCCCTGCTCCGTCCGATTGGCTGTACCCTCACCGTCTCGTGGCAGGCCCGGCGGGCGGGCGACCGAGCCCGGCTCGGGGGCGGACCCGGCCAGCTGAAACCACGCACTATCCACACCCAGGAACACCGCACACTGGACCCTCCGAGACTTCTTGGGAGCCAGGCAGTACCCCCCGGTGGACAAGTCAGCCAGGTGCGCAAGGTCTTCGTAGCGGGGGTCCGCATCCCCGCAACGTCAGCAACGGAGTTCATTCGCTCCAGAAAAAGCAAGCGCACCATCACCATCCGTCTCCCAGGGGCAGTGACTGGCCGGTGCGAGCCTATCAGGTGCACGGCGACGCGCCCACCCGCGCAAGCCGCAAGCAAGACGCCAGGTCCGCCCCGGCCACCGCTCCTGCAAATTTGCCGTACCAGGGTCTGGAAGTACGGCGGCCGACATACCGGACATGCATGCTTGCCATCGCCGCCGGAAGTCGTCCCAATCTTCGCTCCTAAGGTATCCGGTCATGAATACGAACAAATTTGTTGTCCCTGCCGCGAGTTGTTCGGCACCCCGTCATGATTGAGCACAGCATTAGCACGGCTGCCCAACCGGCTTGTGCGGTATACATGACATTATGCATGATCACCACCCCATTCCCAACCGCGGCAATGTTGGAGCATAAATCCAATAATTCACCGCATGGGCAACGATTCACCGTGTGGCCCTACAAACACAACACATACACACATAACCACACACCGTCGACGCAAAACCCAATGTGCTTCGAGAGGCGATTAACGAGATAGATTTGGATTCGTCCGGGCGATTAATCCTCGCTGCGCCCCTGTCCCCGTCCGACCGTCCCGTCTTCCGAGCCCATCCCTGCTGCCCCCCAATGCCCCCATCGCCGATCAAGAACCCCTCGAAACGACACCGAATTTGACTGCAGCCCGATCCTGAGCGTGTTGTGGACACACGCACACTCCCAATGCATGTATGCACAGGTTCAATCCCTGCCAATGCCGCTTTTCATTTGTTCGTTCTTTCAAGTATCCTCCGGTCTACTGGCATCCTCTGGGGATCTACTACCTTGGTGGGAGGTGCATGGGCAACGGCTGGCAAGCTCTGCCTGCCAAACCGCTACGAAGGAGCTGCGAAAGAAAACTCTCCCAGCTGCCTTGCCACTTTACCATGTGGCGATCGCACAGCTTTGCCGTTCAGTGCACGACGCCGTCCACACCGTCGAACAGAGCAAAGCGAACACCTCAAGGAGCACGGATGCTTTGTGCAGAGCTGCCGCGTGCCGACGTACGTACGTACGCACTCGTCTGAGTGTTGCTGGAATGAGTCGATACTGTCCCCTGTCTAACCGTCCCCTCCACGCTGGCAAAACCAGATCAGCCACATCCAGCAATCGTTCACAGCCGCCAAGAGTTGATAATCACCTGCCGCCACACGACAATCACAACCCCCCTCACAAACCAGTCGTATCACGCACCCTTCTCCGGAAACCAGGCGTGCGCGTGGGTCGACCTAGCAGTGCACCGTGCACCACACCCACGCACACACACACACACACCCGACTGCATACCCGGACCCAGAAAGGCCTGACGTGTGCGACGTCGCTCTGACTCAGCTGGGCGGGCATGCTTGCCGGATGGTGCAACCTTAGCTAGTACGATTAGGTTGGGACGCGGGACCAGGCTAGTTTTACCGCACCGGGCAGGGGCACGCCTCCGAATTGCTGAGGAACGCGCCCTGGGTGCTGCAAGGACTTGAGGAGGTTGAACAGCGGACTGCGAGGCGCAGACCGCCCGGGATGGGCTTCCGCCCAATCCCTTAAGGCACAGCTGTCACCGATCCTCAGGGATCGGGCGCGCGCCCTTGGTTGAGAGCGAGGGGACAGAGGCCCGTCACGCCCCTCTCCCCCGAGAGTGCTTCGGCGGTCTCCCGTATGGGGCGGGTTAGCGCCCCCGGCCAGCGTCGGCCCGGCAGATATGTACCGATTCACACAACACACACACACACACACACACACACCAACCACATGCAGGAGCAAGATGAATGTAACTAGCATTCTTGTTGCCCGCGATTTTTTGCTAGTCAAACACTGGCGTACGTACGACGTCATCTGTCACCTTCCTGGCTGGTTCCCGAATGAACGCCGCTGAGCTACTGGTCTTGCCGTGAGAGGAGCTGCAAAGCCGCCAAGCCGAGGAAGCTGCTGAGCAGCAGCATCAGCGGCGAGGGCAGCGCCAGCCAAGCACCTCCTCCCGCGCCCATATTGAACACGGCCGGCAGGAGCACGGTGTCGATGACGATGACGGTGACGCTGCGCGGTCAACGTCCACGGCGATGGTGGGTCCAATCGAAGTCCCGTGCGTGGTGTGGGTGACGGGCAGGGGGGCGGGTAGGGCGGAGAGCAAGGTAGGGGCGGGTTGGTTCAGCAGGATGTCAATGTCAAGGATTGATGCCATACATACATACACGAACCCAGTGTCAGCCGAACCTCATGCGCATGCAACACTACCGCTCATCAAGCACTGATGATAGCTAGTCCTAACAGCAGGCTGCCGTTACGGACGCGGACGAACGTGCGGGGAGCAGTCCTCGGCCTTCATTTCGGGAGGCAGGATTCCTTTGAACAATACATACACAGCTAGCCATCTGAAAACACGCACGCAGTGCAAGCGGCATCAATAATGGTCATGTAAGCCGTGTGACAAGATCGCTGCATCGGCCCAAGCCCCACGCACTCCGTGTGTCTGGACTGCTCTCATATTGAGCCCACTCCGTGTGCCTGGGTTGCTTCCGCTGTGGGGTTCAGCCCCTGAAACCCCGGACCCTGAAGGGGGACTTGGGGACACGCACGAGGCTCACCCGCTCGAGGTGTTGAAGCTGCCCACCCAGTAGTCGTTGCTTAGTGTGTTGGCGGAGCTGCCGGTGGCGGCCACGTTCAGACTCAGCAGCTTGACGGTGTTGCTGGAGCTCTTGTTGGCGCGGAGCACCACGGTGCCGTCACTGGTACGTCGTACAGAGTGTACGGGCAGCAGTACAGATATGTACGGGCGCATAGAACGTCGTCAGGAGCGTGCCAACTCACAAAGCGCGAATGCCTCTCCATTACTGATCATGCAAGGCAGCAGTCGCCACAGCAAACACCAGGGCTCCTCCGTAACCAACGACTAGATACGACGCTGACAAGCTTCGCCGTACTAAATGTCGTACTCACGTTACTGTGATGTTGCTGATGCCGTTTGGTAGAGCCGCTAGGCTGACCGGAGACGACTGCTGAATGACGAGCAACTGCAGGAAGGGACCGACGGGAAGCAATCAACCGCGAGGACAGTACGACAGTACGACAACCAGTCGACGGTGTGGTGAAGAAGTCAAATTCGTACAACAGGGTCGTTGAGGCGCAGACGCCACGATGGTACGACAGGGGCAAGGTATCGGTTCTGCAGGTACGGAGCTACGCAGGGAGCCCAACAAACTCACGCCCAAGAGCTGCCGAACGCCGAGGCTGCCCGAAATGAACTGTTGCAACGTGTAGTTGTAGTTGGCGCACAGCGTGTTGAAGGCGGCGTCGGTGGGCGCGAAGATGGTCGTGCGCCGGAGGGTCGTGTCGTCCAGCAGACTGGCGTAGCTGCTGCTGTTGCCAATAACGGAGACGATGGTGTTGGTGTCGTTGCGAGTCGCGAAGATGGAGCGGACGGTGGGGTTGACGGGCGGTACCAGCGCCTGAGAGATCAGATGGATGGCGGAGCGGTAGGAGCCGCTGCGCGAGGGAAGAGAGAGGGAGAGAGAGAAATAGGGGGAGGGGGTGTAAGCAAGGTGTGTAGCAAGGTGTGTAGATAGCAAGGTGTGAACATACGGCATCACCACTGGCAATGGGCATTGCGGGATTGGGTCGGGGGTTCTATTAAATGCATGGTGGCGAGATCTATCGTCATGCTGTATGTACGGCATGGGTACGTACGGCATGCAATTCACGGCGCTTGGAGTACGGGTACGTGCGTACCTGTTGGTGATGCTGACACTGTAAGACGCGAGAATGGTGGCGTTGCCGTTCGGGGTGATGATGGTCACGGTCGAGCCCTCCTTGACCAGCGTGATGGGCGGGCCGCTGCGGTGGAGGGCAACGGGCATGGGGAGGGGGAGGGTGCGGGGTCGGGCACACCCTATGGGGCCATGATCGAGCGACCGGGCAGGTCAGGACGGAACAACTCAGGTCAAGTCTGAAGAATAACACAGCTCAGCAGCTTGCAACCTGCAAGGCACGGCGGCCTAAACCCCTCGCTCGCAGCCCTTTCCCTTACACGCGGATACCGCCCCCTGCCAGCAGCCTAAGCCTCTCGCACACTTTCTTTCCAAGACACGCAAAAAAGGAATCACGACATGCCGTACATACTCACGCGGCGGTTGTGACCGTTCTAACGGTCTGGTTGAGGGTGGCGTTGAAGAAGGCCGATGGCTGCAGGAAGACCTGGTTGGGAATGAGGTGGTAGTTGAGGAAGTAGCTGAACCCGGCGGTGCTGTTGAGCAGCGCAGTCAACGTCGCGTTGACGGCATCGCTGGGGTTGTTGAAGGCGCTGCATGCGGGGCATTGAAGGCGGGAGCCGGGAGGGGCGGGGATGTCCGGCGGGCCGGGTCAGTTCATTAGGGTCCATGAGGGTCTCGCCATTCGACCGACGATGGGCCTCTGCCTCCCCATCTCACACATGTCTCAAGACAGCGGATCCGCTCACTGGGATTCGCCTTCTTCTCTTTCTTCTTTTTAAACATGGAACCGTGAAGTCGCCACATCACCACATCGGGCAACACGCGCTTCCACTTTTCTGTGCACTGGCCCGTGGCTCTCACAAGCTGGCTCTCACGGGCTGCCGCTGCTGCTGCAGAGAGCCTCCCACTGGCGCTGCCGGCCCCGGCACTTGTTGCGCAACTGGTGCGACCGGCGTCGACGTCAGCGTCGGCTGTTGCAGCAGCTGTGGATGCGCGGGCGGCCCCGACCGCTGCTGCTGCTGTAAATGCTGCGCCAGCAGCGACCACTGCTGACCCCCGCGGGCGAGCTGTGCTTGCATGTAGTACTGGCCCTGATGATGATTCACATGCTGCTGGAGGACCTGTTGTGTCGGCGTCGCCGCAGTCATGCGACCCGGAGCCAGCATGTGCACCCCATGGCTCTCACAAGCAAAGTCAATCAAGATGACACCCGCCGGTCAAGACGACAAGCAAGCGTGATTGATCCCGAAAGGTTCGTTCCGCCCGTGCGATTGATCCCGACGGGTCGGTTCCGACATACCGAGACACATACACATACACACACAGTTCTCTTTTACACACACACACACGCGCGCGCAGACAGACAGACAGACAGACAGACAGACAGACAGACAGACAGACAAACAGCCATGTTGATCCCCCACAGATCTGCACACCGGTCGACACTCACGTGTTGACGGGCGCCAGCACGGTGAACGCCGAGTTTATGTTGTTGAGGACGGACAACAGGGCGGTGTTGTTCAGCTGCACCGTCGCCAGCTTGTTGAGCGACGACAGGTTGGAGTTGCGGCTGAAGCCCTGCATGCGGGGACAGGAGCAAGCGAGCGGGTCCGCACGGTCCTGTGCAAATGTCCTAGCACTACTGCGCGTGACAAGCTGCATCTCATGAATATCAGGAGTGGGGCACTCCTCTCATGTTGATCCCTGCATGTGCCCTAACAGCACCCAAACCCCAAAATGTCCCTTTCAGCACGTCCCAGCCACCTCCACGGCCATCTCGGGCGTCCCCGGGCCTCCCCCCGAGGCAGGGTGGCTATCTTATTTTGCAGAGTATCTACGGCCGGAGATACTCCTTGCCCAATCGTGCTGAAAGTATCTGTCGGAGGGAGCTTTTGCCGGCATTTCATCTGCCCGAGGAATGGGGGAACACCCCCAGGCCTGGCCCCCCTGGAGCGAATGATGAGAGCGAGACTGACCACCTGACGCCCAGCGGGCGCACTACTCACTCAGACGGCCCAACGGGGACCTGCCGTACTCACCGAGGCGATGCTGATGTAGTAGGGCAGCAGGACGTTGTCAATCACGTGGATCACGGAGCCGCCAGCGGAGACGTTCGCCGTACGCGTGATGTTGGCGTCCGAGCCGATGCCCGTCACTCTGATCACGGTTGTGTTCACGATCGTGAAGTTGCTGCCCCCCAGGCTGGTGTTGGTCGGGACGATGCTGTTGTTGAACCTCAAGGTGCCGGAGGTGCTGTGGGAGAAAGTTGCGCAAAAAGTTGGGGAGATGTGGGGAGAGGCTCTGTCAACCCGTTGTGCGACGTGGATGTGGGGGACAGGTGACGTGTGCGGGTGCGGGTGCGGCCCATACCGGAATGCCACTGGCTGGGCAGCGCTTGAACAAAGTGCACTGGGGGGAACCCCGACGGCATTCGACACCACAGACACCACAGACGGCTGGCCGTGCGCGCAGCAGTGGCCAATAATGGCCAGCGGCCAACGGGTGTGCAGATAGATAGCGAGCAGCTTCAGGCGGGCTCCCGACTGCTGGCGCGGGGCCTTCCAGGCAGGGCCGCCAGCCGCTGGCGCTAGCGCGGTTTTGGAGCGGCTAGCTAGTCGGAGACACGACGGCGGGAGCTCGAAGGCATACTGGGTGGGCTGTGACGACGCGTGCCAGTCAAGCCAGCTCCATTTGCGTGCGCATAATGTAAAGCAATACCGTTATGTACCGTAATACGTAAAATGATACCAGAAGGGGCATCACTCGATGGCAGGCCCACACAGAGCCCGCGGGATGATGGGAACAACAACCGGCAGGCCCCCGGACGGAACGGACCCACGGGTCGGTGCCTGTACGGAACTCACTAGGCGAGTGGCAGCGTGCTGATGTTGGAGGGTATGTTGCCCGTGAGCACAGCCGGGGAGACGTAGTGGTATAGGAGGATGGCTGCCGCCTTGGAGGCGGAGCTGGGCAGAAAGAACAGGTCCCCCGTGATGTTGCTCGTAATCTCCAGCTGCGCAAAGGCCTGTGGCAGGGGCCCAGGTTGGAGAAATGTTGAGGCAGGCGCAGGGACACGTTAGGATGGATGGACCTCGCGCGCCCCGTGGCTCGAGGTCGGTGGTGCACACGCAAGATCCGTGTACGGCACGCTGCGCTCGACGGGGCAGCCCTCCCTGATGGCACACGACAAATTCAGAGCATTTGGAGGGCATACGCTGGAATGGTGTCATGGTGATAGTAGCGGGTGACCGCGCTCACTCGTCATGCAGGACCGCATCCCCATCATAACCTGTACGACGCCCCAGAGCGAATGCTTACCGCATCATTGGGCACAAGGAGGGTCAAGTTAAGGCTTGTATTGCTGAACTGTGTCGAAAGGCCCGCGTCCGCCAGGGCCGAGGCGAAGAACGTGGTGTTGGCGATTGACCCGAGGGTGGAATTAATGCTCTGTGCCGAGGAGCTACGCGCCAGCAGAACGAAGCCTGCGCGTTTCGGGATAATTGAAATTGTTGTTTCCGCGAGCCGCCGGCTTGATCGACCGACCCAAAATCCGCCGAACACGTCTTGCTACTGCAAAAAATTGTTGGCCTCCGCGGTATCGGTCTCGATTATTTACGTGATCTTCGCATATACTCACTGGCTACAAAGACCGACAGCACTCCACGAAGCATTTTGGATGAAGCTACCACGGCGTGAATAACGTCCCGACCGATACGCGCAAGTTGTAAACAGGCGAATGAGCGATGCAACTTTTATCGGAAATAAGTTTTTTTCACCAATAAACCGTCGCGCCGTTTGTCTGACTGAACGAACAAAGCAACGAACAGAAAGTATCACCTGAGTGTCACGGAGCAAATGTAACGCGAGTACTACCACGGGTGACCGTCTCTCCACAACACTTCTAAGTAACAAATACATTGTACAGGTTGGGGCAGTAAACATGGCCGCCTCCGGCCCCCTGGCCTCCGCTATGGCCTCGGGAGTTAGGCAGTGGTCAGATAAGGCCTGTCGGCAACGCTCTACCGGAAAAAGTTGACTTTCAACGCACAAGCCACGGTTAAGCAGAAGACATTAAAAATGGATGAAGTGACCCTGTGATCATTTCCTTGTTACCAAGCCCTTACAGTAAGGTCGCAGAGCCAGTGATTGCTTACTGCTGCTTACTAAAGTGAACTTGTAATGCCACTAATTGATTTGATCAAACATATTTACATGGCGCTCTGCTTCTTAACTCTACCTGGCCAGTTGGCCTTGACACAGTATGAGTAAGCAGTAGCTACAGCGCCTGAGGTTCAACACTTTCTACCCTTCATAATAATATTAAAGCACGGCCATTACGATGATCTTCCAGAAGTGATTGACCTCAAAGTAGGCCTCAGCGCTTGGCCTGCAGGAACCGTCAGCAGGCCAGCGATCAGGTCCTTACAATACGCTTGCCAGTGTCCCTGTCCTGTGGCAAATCCCCAAACGATTGATATGCCCTGCGGCGTCTGTCAAACAACCTGTTGCTCCCTACAACCAACGCGCACGGTCACAGCGTTGGCCCTGGTTTGCAATAGATGACATCCTGTCTTCATAACCCTAAGCTCTGCAGCAAATTGCAAGAATGATGTAACGCTTTGCGTCACTCATCCAAAACTGCTGATCAGGTTGATTCTGTGCGACGTTGCCGATCGACCTGATTCGCCCCATCGACACGTACACAATCCTTGATAGAAATCTTCATCTGTTGCTGCCAGGGAACTCGAGCGGCCTTTGAACGCATAACAACACTTAGCCTCTCATGGACTAAGGCATGGCCATCCCATTCCAATGTCGAGCGTCGCACGAGCAGGCATGTACGGCACTCAGTCTTCTGCGCATTTCGCAGCAAACAAGAAACAACCCGCACGATATCGGATGCGCGGTTCGATTGACGGTTGGAATGGCTAGGGATACACGGATGCGCGGTTCGATTGACGGTTGGAATGGCTAGGGATACAGGTGGTTCAGGCATACTCCGGTTTAGGCCGGTGTCTGCAACACGACCTAGCCGTCGCCGGCGAGTTTGGTCCATGCGCCGCCCGTGGCGCAATGTGTCTGGGATGTGTTCAGGACGGAGGCAGGACATCTCGGACGGACGCCCAGGCACAGGCTGCATGAAAGAGAAAGTCTGATTTGAATGCGGTAGACGGCACTTCGTAGGTCACCAGGACATGCATGTGCAACATATCCCGGCACTGCCTGCAAGCCATGTCCGTCGGGGCACCTCTTCAACGAGGGTTCGCCGGTCAATGGGTGGGCCGGTCAGCGAGGTTCCTGGTCGCAAACTATAAGAGCGTCGCCTCCGCGTTAGTTCCGCCCGGACGGCCAGCTTTGGTTTGATGCGCGTTTGACAGATAGTATCATGGGGGGGCTGGATCCCTCCCCCATGCAATATAATTTCAATACTTCGTCCTCACAAGCACTGCCGCGGTCACCTGGCAGGGGCAGCAATCGAGCGAGTATGTCCAAGACCAGCTGGACCCAAATGCCGTCCCTACCCGCGCATTCTCGGCCACGTCTGCTACTCCGTTAACATGGCACGTACAGTGCGTCCCTACCGGCCGACATGTATACCAGCAAAATAAACACAGTCCCGACATGTACACCAGCAAAATGAACACAGTCCTGTACGAAGCCCCTGATGGGGCGGCTCTGCTGCAAACCTCGATTTCCGAAAGCCATTACCTCATCCCCCATCCACCTCCTGAACACGCCGAGGGTGACACCAAGAGCCCATTACCACGAAGCCATAGGAACTGCACCGCCAATCCCTGCCTAAGACGACGCATTGCGGACAAGCCAAACAGGCTGCATCAATAAAGAGACAACACGAGGCAGCAAGTAGACAAAACAGCGCGTGCGGCGACATCTAACCGTCAGGCCAGGCCATGGAGGCGCGTAGTTTGCCAAGTTTCGTGAAGTCGCGCGCAGAATTGAGGCGGAATCGAGTAGTCACCTGGCAGCCTCGTGCAACGTACGTCCACACACAGTCGAGGCAAAAGCCGCCTGGTCCACATGCGCTGGCATGGGGCCCCGCGTGCAACCCCGAAGGCCGTTTGGGGCAACACGTGTCAGCCCAAAATCCCCGCGCAAGAAACAATGACACAGCGTCGTTCAACACACCAGCAAGCGGACCTCGAGAGGAACCAAGCGCGAGGATAATTAACGCAGAGGTGGCGGACTGCGTAGATGTATGTGCGCCTCGCTCTTCGCACTGCCCCGCACGCAGCTGAATGAAATAAATGGTCGCCTTAGTGGGCGGGTGTTTCCATCCACATACTGTGTGGATGGATGTCATAGGAAAGCTTTCGTCATTAGCAAGTATCTTGCGTGGTTAACCAGATGCAGCGCCGAAACGACTCCTTGGCCCTGTGGTGACACTCGTACACGCACATATACCCTTGCGTTGGTAAACGACCAAGCGTGGAAAATTTTCTCACCGATGACCCGCGGGGTCCACTGCAACATCATCAATTGATTAGTGCCTTCCACTTGTTGCCTTCCACTTGACTCGGCTTGCCGCACGGACATGGACGACACACCAACCCTCGTCGGTGGGCCTGCCAATTCGCGAACCCACCGGTCACGCAGGCCATGACATACCACCGCTGCCCGAGACATGTCTAGCCATCTGGCTCGAATTGAAGCGGACGAGTACGGTAACCAAAGACGATGTTCAGACGCATTGTGCGCCATCCAACAAGGTTGGCGAGGTCGGCGAAGCGCTCCTGGGTACAATTACCGAAAGTCAGCTCCAAACAAAGCTCCAAATACAGGATATCAAATACAGGATATCAATGGAGGTCAACTCCAAATAAAGGATATAAGCAAGGTCAGCTCTAAGTATGATGGATACAAGGGACGGGTACGGTCACAGCTCGCACGTTCGGGCCGTCACATACAGCGGACCAACCAGCCTGAGGGAGCTGCCCAGCTGCCTAGCTGCGCCCGAAGAGGTGAAGCAGCGCCGCGGCAAGGGCACTGCACAGCAGCATGGCGATGGGAGACGGCCGCCAGGTTGCACCACCGCCCAGCAGCAGCGAGGGCGGCACCAGTACGTTGTCGATGAAGATCACCGTCGTCCTGTACGGCAAGCAAAGCATACGACATGGACGAGCGCCCGTGAACCAGACCGAAAGTATGGATGGTGAGACGAAGGAAATTCAGGCGTTGATACACCCTCATACCAGGGTCGCGACGTAGTCCCGACCGTCAAAATCAGTGCCAGATGTAGTGGATGGATTATGGTGGTGAGGGGCACGCCGGAGGGGTAAGTCTGTCCGCAGGAGGGCGGTGTGAACCAACCGCAGCTCCTACAGTTCGACGGAACTGCAGGACCAACTCCCGTTTCGCAGTGGGCAGTGTGGTGTGGTCCTTACGGAACTCGAACCGCAATTCATTTTCAGCCCATGCGGCAACACAGCTGCAGGTCTCGCACAACAAAGCTTACATCATGCCATAGATCCTGCCCGTTTCTTTCGGCCATGATCATGGCTACCTCATCGACAAGACATCGTCGAGCGACAGACCTCGGACTGCCCAACTGTCGATTGGACTCCTCTCCTAACCGTCGACCGATCGACAAGAACGACCTCAAGACGCAGGCGTCAAACGCCTTGTGGACATACTCCAACTCACCCGTTGCCCACGGGGCCGGTGTAGTATTCGTAGCCGATAGCTGTAGCAGAACTGTTGGACGTCGTAGACACGAACGTCACCGTGCCGTTGTCCAGCTTGCTCACGCGTAGTGTGTTCGCGCCACTGCCAGCAAGCAAGCACAGGCCGCGCAACGGAGACCCAATGAAATCGCCCGGCAACGTGTGAGCAGAGGGTACAAACATTACCTCTAGAGCATTCATCTCGGGTTCTATCCGAATCAGGTTACATCCCACGACAAATGAAATTGTTGCTCATCACCAGCAACCCTCCTCTCCGTGTACTTTGCGCAATCGTGTTGCGTGTCATGACTGAGGTTAATAACCGGTATGTGACCACCCTGGCCCCCGTCCTTCCAGACTCGACGATTTCAATGTGAGACTGCTCCTACGCATGAACAGAAGCCCGAACCGGCTATGTAGCAGACTGCGCCATCAACCTACGCCGTCAATCTGCGCCATTACTCCGCGGGCCCGGAGCTCATACCTGTTGGTCGTGAGAAGAGTCCCGTTGGTCAGTGTGGTCAGCGACAGGACCTGACCCGGGATCACGTGCAGCTGCAGACGCACACGCCACGGCGCGGAGGTAGGTGGCAACAACCAGGGGTCAGGTTCAGTATCGTGAAGCGCACTCAAGATCGGGTCCGAAAAGTCATCGGCACAGCAGTCGTCAAGTAATGCGGCCGCTATGCATTACTTGCGGCCGCAACATAGCGGTAAAAGGGTTCCGATCGCAGCCCGAGCGACATTAAGCATTCTGGGCGTGTCTTCACCACCGCAATGCCAGTGACCCGAGCCCCATAGGCGCAAGTGCTTACATCCAGCAGCGGTTGCATGCCCGAGGATTGCAGGTACAGGTAAGCCAGGGTCAGGCTGCGCGAGGTGACAAAGGCCATGAAGGCGGTATCCGAGGGGACCAACACGGTGCCCTTGAAGCTTGCGTTGCTGAGGAGGCCCTGGTAGCCGCCGGTGATATTCAGGAAGCTCATGAGCGTGTAGGCGTCATCTTGGGCCAGCAGAGCGTCGCCGATTGTGTTGAACGTGGGCGGAATGAGCACCTGGTCGATCAAGTACACGGCGCCCCGGTTCGCGCCGCTGCGGGAGGTACGGGAGGTTCAGGTACGCGTTCCGAAAGGTGAGATGACCCCGGCGGCGACCGTTGGACACAAAGAGCTGTGTATGGGTGAGACCCGCCGGCGTCGGATGGGATGGGACCGCTATGTGCAGACCCGGCGCGGGATGGGATGGGAAGAGGTGAAGACCCCGCATCGAATGAAACTGGGGCAGGCAGACCCCGCACCCCATGGACGCCAAAAACTCTGCGACAAGATCCAACGCATGGTATCCGGTATCAAATGCGCCCCCGCCCATCCAGTGGCGCATGGCGGCGCAGCGGTGTGTCCTTGTCTTACCCCGTGTCGATTGAAAACAGAACCACAAAGAGTCGCTGGCCGTCCGCGACATCACCCCGGCGGACACTCACCTCGAGAAGAAGCCCACGGGGGTTACCCCCACCACTGTGGCGTTGCCGGAGGGGAAGATCACGTACGTCTTGCCCCCGGTGCGCGTGATGGTCAGGTCCAGGCCGCTGGCGGTGGAAACACGAGGCGCACGTGTGGCAACACGAGGACAGCCAATGGGTGAGAGCACATGGGTCAGACGGCGGGAAGCGCATGGCGCCATGGAAACACAGAAGCGCACGCAGACGGCCGGACTTGAAACCCATGGTGCGATAGGAATTACGGTTGACATGGCGCGGTTCTCTATCTCTGTCACTGGGACAAATCATCAGTCCATGGATGACGGAATTGATCAACACCAATCAGGGTTATCCCATGGAATAGGGCAATGGTATTCCGCGCTGGCTGCGTCAGGGGCCGCCCGCAGGGCAGGAGGCGACCCCCGGAAGTGACCCCCGGAAGGCCGCGGTTCGGGAGGGAGACACGAACCGAGGATGCGCTTCCCATCTTGACGGGCATCGAGGGTGTCAGAATCGATAAGGGTCATACGGGTAAGCACATTCACACAAATGAGAATGTCTGCAGGTGTTTCAAGCTCCCCCCGCAGGAATATGGCAGTCCCGGAATGTTCGTGGTAGGAATGTCGTAGTAAAGCGTTGGATGGGCACAGCGGGTCCCCCAGCTACGTCACGTCGGTTGGTCGGAACCTGTCGGTGTGTTCCTCAGACTTACGCGAGGGTCGTCGCAGTAATGGAGCCCGTCTGGGTTAACAGGTCGAACAGCACCGGCTTGGGCACAATGTGGTATTTGGCCAGGTAGTTGACCCCCAGCGACGACGTCTGCAGCTGCTTCAGAGTCGTGCTGCTGTTGCTGAGCGCCGTGAAGAAAGCCCTGCCGGTATGGATTTGGTGAGGCAATTTCGTCAAATAAGATCATTCCATGGTTTGGTTATTAAGCTTAGTTGTTCAGCGGCCCCCACTACTTTCTCGGTTCCGTGTCATGTGTTCGACACCGAGCAGCGCATGAAGCAACCCAAACAGGTAAGGTTCATCCTCAGTCCACAAACCGAGCGGCGAATGAAGCGACTCGCAGTCGCCGCCAAAGCCCCATCCAAGTATGGCAGCATGGCCATGCAGGATGGACGGCAGCGTGGCCAATAGAAGACACTCTCACCGGTCCCTACTCACGATTTGTACGGCACAAACACCGTGAACTCCGACAACGGGTTGAGCAGCTTCAGCACAGCCGGCGCCGACGCGTTCAGGAGGCCGTACATGTAAGAGCCCGACGGGTTGCGTTCCAGAAACTGCGAGTTCATAAAACACAACAGAAATATTAGTTGGACCTGCAGACTGCAGCGCAACCGAAGAGGCGGTTGCCCGAATGCGTCGCAAACAGATCCACGCACCGATGCTGGCGAGGGATAAAAGGGAAGTAGAACCTGGTCAATCACATGGATGGTTGAAGTGCCCGCTTGGATGTTGGAGGAAACGACCTTGGCGTCGGTGCCCACAGACATCACCCTGATGCTTCCGCCCGCCTGATAGGTCGCCAAGGCAGCAGGCGCCGGCAGGCTGGCCAAGGGGGAGAAGGGAAAGGAAGTACGTACGAGGGTCGGAGAGCGCATGCGAGATGGAGTGAAGGTCACGACCTAAGTTGGTTTTTGCACGACCACACAGGGGCGTGATCCAGATGAGGAAGATCCATCAGCGGGCACAGGCACCATCTTGCGCCTGTCCCACTCCCCATAATTCTTCACAATCATACATACGATGGGCCCATCTGATTTGGGCCAATTGGGTGGCTAGCCGCGGAGCCTATTATTATTATTAGGATGTTACAGCGGACCCCGCGGGTCATCGGGGCCTATGCAAGACTGCAAGCAGCGACTGCAAGCCTATGCAAGACTGCAAGCAGCGACCCAATCAAGTGGAAAAAAGTGGGGGACGCCGGAGGCAGGACATGGCCATGCCGACTTACAAAGAAGAGTTCCAGGCTGAAGGTCCGGCAGCGATCAGCTGGGATGAATTCAAGGATGGGTTGATGGCGTGATACAGGAGGATCGGGGCCATCTTGGGGGCGCTCTGCAGCAGCGCATCTATTGTGAGCCCCAAGACACCCAATGCCGTGTAGAAGGCCTGCATGTGACAGTCAGCATGGGCGCATGTGGGGGCAGCCAGCATGGGCGCATGTGGGGAAAGGCGAATGGCGTACGTGACAGGGCGCGAAGGTCAGGGCTTGGTTGCCCGGCGCATTCGGTTGGTGGGGAGGCAGTCGCCAATGTGACAGGTCTTTCGTAAAGTTGATGCCGCAGAACTTGTTGATAGTGCATCACCAGTCGTTAAGGCAGACGCTATTCTGCACATACGCCTTGTTTGGGCAGTAGGTAGTCCGAATGTCCGACAAATGCTGGTCACCCATAGCTGCTTTGCACAAGCTGCCCAATAGTTTGCAAACAATTCAGCAGCAAAGTTATCGCCGTTGAACCCACTCACCGCGTCGGAAGGCGCAAAAAAGGTAATGTTAAGGGACGGGTTACTATAAACGTCCGACAAATTGGCGAGAGCCAAGGCATTCGTAACTAGCGTGCAGTTTGGGGTGCTTGCAAGAACTCCGTAGATCGTGTCCGTTGAGGCAGCCGACCGAACAAACACCCCTGCAACCATGAACACCAGGAACAGCTCCAGTTGTTCCAATTTTTCGGCCGCAATTTTCGTCGAGGATTAGGGGCGCCCAACGCATTCGGTTTACCACAGAGCAGGACGAGGAATGCCAGATGTTCCATTTGGTGTAGTAAACTGGTGCGTGCCATGGCTTAGACGTCCCGTCGAGCCTGCTGGGATTCGATGAAACGCTGCAGGCGTACTCTTCTACTATTGGTCTTCAAATTTTCCCTTAAAGTTGTATGTGGTCAATTGCAAAGTTTGAAATAGGCTTTTAAGATCACGTGTTGTCTTAACCTTACCACAATGTGATCAGTAAAGATAAATCCAACGACTTATCAATCATAAAGTTATGTGCCCCTGATATGTGTTGGCACAACCTGAAACATGTCTATAAGGCCCTAGTTCACCAGTAGGGCCAGTAAAACCTCTAACTGCATACTGCATACGAGTGCCGTTGGTTAGATATAAAATATGACCTTATCTGTGGCAAAGGAGCTGCATATTGACGGTCGCGGCGGTTTTACTCGAACCGAGCTCACATGAGAGCACATCGTTATCATATGCAATGGAACATTCAAAGAACATCCTCAACATCCACATGATACGAATTACAACGGGACAGCCCGTTCAGCACTCATTTCATTCTCAACCCTATTGCTCCGTTCGCCTCCGATCGGTCTCGAAGCGGTTCACTTGTCTGTCCAGGTCTGTCGAATCATCACACACGCACCGTTTATCATATGCGCACCGTCCGACCTGCACGGCAGTATTAATCTGTGCATGAGGTGCAATAAGCCCCAAACCTAAACCTCATAGGGTAGAGACCAGGACTGCTCGCATCACAAAGGTCCGCAACGACTTTCAACCGGATCCCGGTTTGCAGCGCCAAGAGGCCTAAGCAGGAATTTCCTCAATTCGCCGCCTCTGTGGAATCAACTTAGTGACAATGTGATAATTACAACGCGAAGTCCACGGCGAGTAGGTTGGAGGTTGGTCGCCATGTACGTGTAATCGAGTATGTGGCACCACGATGAGGCGGTAGGATGCGGTTAAACCCGGCCAAGCAACGTACAGATCTACAAAAATCCGTAAGCCTCGAGAGACCTGCCAACGCGAAAGCCGCCTGGCCCCAGCCTGGCACTGACAAACGGGCAGCGCCCGCCCCGACGAAAGCCAGCCCACAAAAGGAGCGCACGGTTTAAGACCGACGCCGAAGGGCAGCGCTGGGACGCAGCTGCCAGCCGTGCGGCAGTGACGCCGCTCCACTGGGAGACCAGCGGGCGGGAAACCAGCTTTGGCCGCTCGCGGGCGGCAGGTGAACTGTAGAGTCGTGCTGCACGATGGAGCTTTCGACTGCTCCACTGGGGCGGGTAACATCGAACCTGGCACGGGATGGTCGGGTGGGAAAAGCAAGTATATAGCCAGCAAACCTTGGTAACAGCGCAGGACGTCGTCCAATGTCCACAGCTGTCCTACCTCAGCCGTTGGTCCGCACCGTTGATCCCTTTTGGGGTCCGCTGTAACGTTCATTCATCCATTCTGTCAGACACCGTTGGTGTTTTGTCCCGTTGCGGTTCCCGAGCAGGTTGGTTGGTTATGACGTACTGGTTGTTGTACGGCAGGCGATCGTACGGTCGTTTGGGCTGCTATTTATGTGGCAACGCGAGCGAAGCTCGACGTTGTTCTCTTTCTCTCCAAGACCGAAGCGTGAGCTCATTGCCTTGCTTCTGAGCGATAGAGGCAGCCACGGGTCATGTAACGTGACAGGATAAGAGGAGGGACCAGTCGCCGTCCCTGAACGGCGCGGCGATGCCTGGCATTCAGCACAGCTACTGTCAGCAATGTCAGCAATGGCGGTGTGTCTCGCTTGCGCGGGCAGGACCCGTTGCAGGTAGGGAATCCGGTGGTAGGCTTTCGCGAGCCTATGCTCCGTGACTCCTCAGCTAGGGCAGCGGCTGAGCGAGCAACCCCGCCATGGTTGTTCTCTTTGGGGCCTGACAATTCATTCATTCACTCATCATTCATTCAGTTGGAGGGCAGGGGTGCGGAGGCAGGCGGTCCCCGCGCCAACTTGACACCATCCATCCTGATTACCAAAATGAACGTGCACATGAGTGAAATCATGTTGCAGCGGGCCCCGCGGGTCACGTCCGTACGTTGCCGTGGTACGTAGAGCGCAACAAGCGGCCGCCGGTGCAGACCACGCCGGGCATAGCATGGAGGCGTGAAAGCCAAAGAGGCAATGGGGCACAGCCAGCCCGGCAACACTCTGAAGGGTCCAGGGGCGCACCCCTGGCCGTCCGGGCCGTTGCCTGTGGGGTGGCCTGTGGGGTTGCCAGGGGTTGCCCGACTTCAGTTAGCCGTCCCTAAGCGTCGAGGCGCTCGCGGAGGTCGCGGAGGGCAGCTTGAGTTCGATGGCGCGTGTTCGCGGTGCCTTTTGGTCAGGTGCCTCACCGAGAGCGTCAGCCTAAAGATGCGAATGTGAAAGAGTTCTGGCCAAAGGGATCAATGCCTCGCGGATCTCACCCGCGGGTCTCTGCAACCTGCGCCATGCCCGTATATTTGTGAAGGCCGCGCGGCCTTCTGACCACACTGTGCATTCTGTGTGGGGTTGCGGCCCTTGTTCGCGGCGTTGAGGTGCGGGGGTATCTTGCCGCCTGATCGGCGGGGCCCGCTGGGGCTTGCCCTGGTATACACCGTTGGTCCATTTTCGGGGTCCGCTGTAACATGCATTCATTGTGCATTACACAGTGATTCATCCACGGAAGATTGGAGGACGGTCATGATCGGGATGTTCAGGGCCACCTCCTGCGAGCTCTGTACTGCCTATTACTGCGAGGGTACTGCGCAAGTCACAAAGAACCCCTGGTGAAGGGGCGTCCCTGGCAATCGAACAGAATTTAGTTTGAGGAGGCTAGGTATGAATGAATCTTTTTGATATGTTATAATGCACATTGTGCATCCTTATCGGCAGGGTCTTCTGCTCCAGTTGGTCGGGGGGCACGACGGACCTCGCGAAAACGCCGAACTAATCGCTCAACACGTGCAGCGTCTTTTGTTGGTTCTATGTTGATATTTCAAGCCAATAATGGAAGCATCGTAATTGCGTAAAAACGTAATGTCTTCCGGTGGTTGTCCCAACGGCTTGCTGACTGTATCCCAATCACCATGCTTAGGTGACATTTGTTTTGAAGATTTCTTATATCAGGATAAATGACGGTGTACAAACGGCTACAGCAAGTCAGCGGCTGGCTTAAAGTTGCGCAAAAGTGGGACGAGTCAGCAATTTGGTGAGGTCGTACAATATGGCTCAACCGCTCTCCTTGCAGTATAAACCAGGGCCGTTACGCTTGTGAATTGCAGTCATGCAACCATCATATTACAGGCCTACTGATCGCATACCTGCTCTTCACGAACTATACGCACAACAGCTCAACATTAGATACAAGTACAAGTTCATGATTTGCCAGCTTACACCCGTTGCAGCCGAAGTTATACACAACAGCACCAACACCCGAATTGCTTGAGCGTCTTGCACCCGCTCTTTGTCAATGTCGTCTGCGCTCATGCACTTGCGTTGTCGCCAGCTGCGTCCGGCTGCGCTCAACGGCTTACAATTAAGAAAATGCAACCTTCAAAAGCCAGTGAGTCATTGCGACCGAAACAATCCCGTTCAGTCGTGTTGGTGAGTCGTCAACCACACGTCTTCAGGCGTCCGGACTTCTTACAGCCTAATGTAGTATTCCTGGACATTTACGTTGCCACAGGTCCCTGTTAGATCGGCGCCAGCTCGCGAGGTTGTCCGTTCTCAACAACCGCATGCTCTTGACCGCTCCGTGGCGGCCCCTCAGTCGGCCATCGAGCGCGTAAATGCAGAACATAGCGGCGAGGGTGCCAGTCGACTTGGACCCCACGGACCGAAGTTACCTCCACCACCGCTTAAACATACGGCGAACGGCCTCACCCGAAGCGACAACAAAAAGAGGCCGTCGGAGAATGGCGGCGGCGGCAAGGGCCCCGGAGGCGCGGAAGCGAGCACTCTGCCGCCGTTGCTTGCCTACAGCGGCCTTATTGGCACGGCGGCTGTCGTACTGGGCAACTTTGCGGGCTTGGACTTGTGGGGCGACTTCGACTGGTCATCACTCGACGATCTGCAGCTGGCGGCGGCCGTAAGCGTGCCGCTACAGCTCCTGAACGCCGCGCTGCTGCTGCCTGACTTCGGCACGAAACAGCGTTTGCCGGACCTGATCAACTTGGAGGTCAGTGACCCTTGCCCGCTGGGTTGCGGGAACCGAGCGTTTCTACTCCTAGAACACGACCTTAATTGCCGTGGTCAGGCAAGGCCAGGGTTGGAATCGGAACTGCGTGGACGGGCCCCCTCCGAATGCCGAGTTGGCAACGGGGTGTTATACTCCTGCCGAATGCATTTATGATCCGACCCAATGTTCGACACTTTCACGGTACCACATTGCGGCAGCGCGCGTGGAAGGGGGCAATGGGCACGTGCCGTGGAGGGAGTCGAGGTGGTTTGGCGCCACCGGCATAACACTGGCCCCCGGATTACGAACTGGGTCGCCCAACAGGCGTACGAGGCCAAGCTCCGGAGCGAGCAACAACGGCTGCAGGAGGCCCAGGAGGGCGGCGTGGCGGAGGAGGCGGCGGCGCCCGCTGCTACGTCAGCACCGGTGGCGGCGCCGACGGCGGCGGCCGCGACCGATGCAGCTCCGATGTCCAGCACCGATGCGACGAAGTCGGCTGCGGCTGGGTCACTGCCCGCGGAAGAGTGGGGTCGCCGCCGGGACTCCTCTTCCTTATCCTCCACGTCTTCGAAGTCTACAGAGGATGGCTGGACGGCGGTGCGGAGCTGCCTCCACATGGCGCAGGTGTGCGCGGCAGGGGCCGCGGGCGGCGGCGTGGGGTAAATGTGCGGCGGGTTGAGGCCGCGTTGGTCATACGGGCCTGGGGACCCCGGGGTGGGGGAAGGGTATGGCCTGCTGGCCTCTGAGCTCGACCAGCGGGGGCCAAGTGGCAGCGTTACTGCCCAGCTCCTCCAGTGCGGGTTTGTGTATGTGTGGCATGTAAAGCATCAGCGGTCTGGTGCCAGCGTTCTTGTTACGCAAGAAGACGTGCGCAGGGTTTGGGGATGGGTTGGCCACGAGGCGAGCGCGCGCGGCAGGTAGACCGGCGCTCCCGCTCTGTACCTTACTTGCTGCTTTGCTGCCTGCGTCCAAGGCCGCGGGCGGAAACCTTTCTGGTCGTCTTTTTTCGGGAAACTGCATTTCACCCTGCCTTTTTTTCTGCGGGGTGCGCCTTCCTGTGCGCGCATTGAATGCCAGCCATCCTTCTAACTGTCAACTGACAGGGTTACTACATCACCAACAATCCAACCGCCCGCCTGTCAGCCGGGGTTGAGGCGGGTTACTCCGCCGTGGACGCCGTCTCCGCGGAGTTGATGTACCGCGGAGTGATGCTGACGTGGCTGGCCAGCTGGATGTCGGTGAGTGCCGACCCACGTGATCCATGACTTGTGTACGATGTTGGATTCTCCTGTTGTTCGTTCCATGCGTGCTGGCCCATGGGTCTGTCTGCCACCATTCAGCTTCTTCCACACACACACCCTTACTCTCCGTGTTGCCGTACACAGGACCGCGTGTACGAGTCCAGCCTGGACGAGCTGCTCGCGCGCGACCTGCCGTCGGCGGCCGCGGGCCTGGGGCTCTCGGGCCTCAGCGAGAGCCTGTCGGCGCTGGGGGTGTACGGCCTCTGCGAGTGCGTCCTCGCCGCCGCCATTTCGGGGTACGTGGTGTGGGCCGTCATGTCCCGCGCCTGGAAGGCCGCTCGGAGGTTGGAGCTCATTATGAAGGTTGCGGCGGACGCGACGGCGTCATCGGCGGCTGCAGGTCGGTTCAGAAGAAACTGCATCTCCCAATTTCCAACTGTAAACGTCCAACTGAGTTGGGGCACAAGAAGCTCAAGCTCTCTCTCTCTCTCTCTCTCTCTCTCTCTCTAACCCGCTACCCTGTCCGGCTGCCCGATCGTCCCCGTCCGCGGGTGTTTACGATGCCGCCGCCGCAGGTGGCAAGGCGCCGGGTGCAGCTCCCAGCAGCGGCAGCAAGGTCCTCGCGGCCGCCGGCTCCGGAACCAAACCAGGCCCAGCCAGTCCTGACTCCTCCACGCGCGTGACAGTCGGCCCCGGGGGCGCAAGCTTCGGGTCGTCCAACGCGCGGTCGGTGATGCTGCAGGCCGCCGGCATTCAGGCGGCTAGGGATGCTCTGCAGGTGTGTGTGTGTGTGTGTGTAAAAGAGAACTGAGCCGTGTGTGTGTGTATGGTGGACAGACAGGGATCGCCAGACGGGAAAAGAGATCCGGAAACACAGTCGGCAGGTCTGATGCAATCGCATTTGCATTGAGGACATGCGCATGGCGGAGCAGTCAGGCGAAAGGACAGCATGATATGTTTGCACGGTGAGCCGATACGCGGTTGCTTTGCATAGAACGGTTTTGGGTTTCTCCTTCTTGACCTACATCTTCAAAGCAATGCAATCCCTGGCTTGTCATGTCTTTTTGTGCCGCACCGCATCACGTGTTCTGCAGATCCTGGCGATCAATGGCGTCTTTATCGCCACGGGGGGCAACCTGGCGGCGTCGTACACCGTGTCGGTCGTGAACCAGCTGCTGATTAGCGCCATGCAAAGGCATGGTGTACGGCGGATGCGCGAGGTGAGTGAACAGCTGTGCGGCATTACTGTGACCTGATTAACAAAGCAATAAGGAAGGGACACAGCGCCTGGGACGGTCCTCGGGGATACAGGCGGGCGGGGTCCTGCTTTGCAACATTAACGGGCGCGAAACTCCGATGAAGGTAGAGAGCTGTTGGGTGTCCGAAGGGTGTGTTGTAAGGATAGGCGTCATCCTTGAGGCGGACGAAGGTAACCACACCTGAGTTTGCTATTCATGATGTTACTTACTGAGGACCCTGCGGGTCATGGGGGTATTGGAATAGTATGTTCCTGCGGGGGTACGTTCCTACATTGGGGTGTGCACAACCGTGCAACACATTGTTTTGCGGAAGGAATGGTCTTGATGTTTGAGGCCCCGATGTTTTTGGATGCGTCGTTGCGCGATTGCTTTGGTCTCGGTTGAAAGTTCTCAGCACATTCGTCAGTTGTGCCCCACGCCGTGCTGACCTACCCGCAGCGGAGCGCGGCGCTGGCCAAGGAGGTCAAGGCCTACAACGCCGAGATGCAGCGGATCGCCAACAAGTACAAGGACACGGTGCCCCGGGTAAGTGTGTGTGTGTGTTCGCGATTAACAGCCACATTAGCGGCTGTGTGCAGCCGGAGATTCACCGCAGCAGCCCGGGGTGGGCCGCAGTACCAAGCTCAAACCAAACTCAAACCCGCACTTCCCCTGGTTCCCTCCTATGGCGCGTGTCCGGGCTCCGCAGGCGGCCGCTGCCGCGGCTCGGATGGGCGCCGCAGCAGCCTCGTCGGCCCCCGCCGAGTCCGCAGAAGCAGAGGGGGTCGTCGCGGCCGATTCTGCGGTCTCGGGCGGCGACGTGCCCAAACCCGCGGCCGCCAGCAGCGACAGCAGCACGCTGTCCCATGCCCTGGCGATGCTCGACACCTTGGTCCCAGAGAAGCCCCGGGCGAGTCCGATGGAGCGGCAGCAGCAACCGCCACAGCTGCAGCCGCAGCGGGCAGTGCAAAAGCCGCAACAGCAGCAGTAGCAGCAATAGCATGAGCGACAGCTGTAGCAGAAACAGCGCAAACTGTAGCATGTTTGGCGCATGCATGGACCTGGCGGCGGAAAGTGTACATGTGGGTGTGGGTGTGTGGGCGCGCACCGCTTCACGCGTGCTGTGTGAAACGCCGTCGTGTGTAGAAGAACTGATTGCCATGTGTGAGGAGGGTTTGATGTGGAGGTGTGGGTGGGGTGGGGGCTGCAGGTGGGTTGGGTGGGTGAGTGGGCGAGTGAGTGGTTAAGCGGGTGAGTGGGTGACCGCACCGTTATGATGGATGAGGAGCTCGCATGAGCAGGTGCTGCTTGGCGGCGGCGTCCGGAGGCGCCGTACATCAAGCAGTTAGCCAGTCTGGAGAGCGATTATTGTTATGGCAATGTCTAGTACGGAATGACGATTATGGGAGTACCCCCCCAGGACAGTGGCTATTTCGGCAACGAATACGGACGCGATCGCTTCTATGGTTCGGGATGGACGTGGCAGTGTAGTTAGTTATACATAGCATGTGATATCGTGCCGAATGCGCAGCATACATAATGCGCCTTCCGTGTCCTGTTAAAAGATTGTGGCACATTTCGTGGCGGTTGGCGCAGCAAAGGTGCGGCAAGCTGCCATGGCGAATTTTGCCGTAAACGGACCCTCGCCTCATGGCGGCTTGCGCCCCTCCCGTCGGTAGACTGTTTTCGATGACTTGGATTAGACCTGTTCCTGTGCATGGGATTTCTTGCCTGCGTGCATGCGCATTTACATCCGCCCTAGGAAATTATCTTCTGTGATGGCGTCTCTGTCATGTCACGTTCACGCGGCCGCCGTTGGTGGTTTCGGTTGGTTCGTTGGAAGGGCGGTTGCGTTGAAACTGCCCGCCCGCCGCTCTGAGTCGATCTCGCCGACCATCGTGAGAAGTCGCGGCGGCCGCCGATGCAGCGCGTCAGGACACGTCTTGCTGAGGGGTGTGTGGGTGTGTCAGCTGTCAGGAAACGTCAGTGACGGGCATGAGAGGCCGTCGTCGCCAGGCGTTGCCGCCGAGGGGTGTTCCGTGCCGCGTAGTAGTGCGGTGCAAAACTGCCCAGGTATCGTAAACAGGGCATGTTGAGTGTTTTGAATCCCAAATATCTCGATGAAGTTGAGGATAAAGTTGAGAACGCCATGTCTTGGAGAGCGCTCGTTTGGTGGATCGCCGTGGGCCAAAAGCTCGCTCGGCGCCGGCCGCCAGGGCACCATCACGATCGCTCGGGACGATGAAAAGCATCTTGCTGAACAACGAATACCTTCAGAGTCGAGCTGCTGCTCAGGGCGGGTGCCAGATGCCACCTGACGTCGGCGCAACGGCGGCGTCCGGCTGCCGGAGGATTGCTTTTTAGCTTGGTTGCTGGCGAGGCGAAAGGCCGTAGTGTCGCACGCGTGTTGCCTGGCTGGTATGTGGCTGCCACGATAGTACGGCTGGCCCAGTACGGCAGGCACACTCCCTGCGGCTGGCAAGAGATATGTGCTGATGGGATGTTTGCTCCCCGTGGTACGGTCAGGTGTTGGCCCCCTTCCCGGGGCGCCAAGCTCACGGATGCGGCAACGGCGGTAGGTTGTGTGGGCAGTGTGGCCACAAATACCTGATCAAGGTTGGGCTATCCTGGGCTGTCATACTGCAATCTGCAGTGTTTAAATAGGACGTGGATAGCTAATCGGGACCCGGGGTCCGGCTGCGCGCTGCCCGCGATTCTGCACGTCGGTGCGGTTTGGGGGCTGTGCGCGGCTGCTGCCCGGGCGGGTGGGCGGTCCAACGATTTCGGCACTCTTACGATTTCAATTTGCAATCCCAAGAAAGACAGTATCTGCATCGCCGGCGGCGCTTGGAACCATGCTAGAGGTCCGAGTAGTGGTTTTATTACTTTTTGATACATTAGCACCTGCCCCTTCTTTCGTGCTACGGTGTATGCAACATGATTGCCTGATTTGGCATCTGCCGCTTCTCACGTGTATTCGTGCTCTGATGTGCTGTTGCGCCATCGGACGTGCCAATTGTGTCCCGGAGTCTCGCGCATTCGTGTGTGTGTGTGTGTGTCTTTGTGGGTGTGCGTGTCATATGGTCAACGATGGGTTGGTTTGGGCATCCACGGCGTTTCGAGTACGGCGGGATCAACGGTGTCTATCCTGCTGGGTCTTGTGTCCGCCGCGATGGTGGGTGCATGGGCGGTCACGAGGGGTGCCGATTGTGTGTGCCTGCCGTTCTGCGCGGTTCCCAACTTTTATACGCCGCGGACGAGACGTCTGGAGAAGTCAGACTGTACCCCCCGTCTGGAGAAGTCAGACTGTACCCCCCAAGGACGCTCGTCTGGGGCCCCGACGTGTGGCTAACTTGCTTGGCAGAGAGGCAGCAGCTTTGCGTCTTTGGATGGACAAGCGGTGCCCATGCTCGCGCGGTGTCCGTATGGTTCGTTGGTCAACGCACTACGAGGCCGGGGTCAAGCCGGTTGCAAGCGCGCGCCTCAGATGCTCGCTGGGATGTGGACCGTGCGCAAGCAATCAATTTATGAAGCGGAGGGTGCGGTCCTCTGCGCGCCTGAGACACAAGGTACGCGGCTGGGACACACACAGGCGTGCGGCGTACGTGGAGACGCGCGCGTGAAGCCGTGTGCGTGAAGGGCGCTAGCATGAGGGCGTACCGCTGCACCGCACCTCCCCAGCCACGAATGGTATGATGGCGCAAGCCTGACGAGGCCGTACGGGCATTGTTGAGATTGGCTTTGCCAGGGGTAACTGGACGACGTGGCCCCTCAGCGGCGGCTTTGCGACGCAAGGCCACGCCGCCAGCTACCTCATGGATTTCAACCAAGAACCCAACACGGCCAGGCGGGCCGCCAAACCTCCAGCCCAAGGTACCAGAGGCACACAAACCCGAGGACATGGCGCCCAGGGCTTGCAGGGCCTACTCCCCTTACCCCACCTCGAAACATTCACAGCACAAAGTCGGCCCGCCACGGTTTTCCTCGGCGCCGACCGTCTTGCCTACAGTCCACGCAGTACTTGAACGACGGCACAGTGTACGGCATCATCTCCCAGCGGTACGACGGCGGTACGACGGCGGGGCCCTGCGCGCCTATCGCAGCAGTCACCCAACGTTGCAGTATGGATGGATGCATGCGCGGGTGGGACCGACGGATGGGACCGACGGACGGATGGACGGAAGTACGGAGCTCCGGATATATATGTCATGCACGTACGGAGGAGTGGATGGATGCACGGCCGGATGGTACGGAGCGCGGATGATACGGCGGACCGCCCTGGAGCATCCACCCGGTGACTCTGCCGTACAGCGGATTCCGAACACGGATCCGGCCACGTGGAGCACGGAGATCCGACACCAGGGCCGCGATTTCATTTCACTTCAAGCCGCCAATTTCCCTCATACCCGCTTTGTATACGGTACCTACCTACATATCATCTACACGTGTGTGTGCGAAACCGAAATAATGAAGCAAGTACGGCAGTTCAAGGCGGCCCGCGTGCATGCACAACACCCGCACCAGGTGGGCCCAGCCCCCGGCCCCGGCAGGGATGGCCCACACCCTGCGGGCCCATGTACGGCAGTTCAAACTCGTTCACCAAGAACTTATGTACGGCAACTTCAAAGTTATCCATCGAGCCCTTGTGGACGAATGGTTTCCAATGGACACATGCATGCGGACGTATTGGTACGGCACTATGTACGGATTGACCGCCCACCGGTCAGTGTTGTGGTTGGCGACTTGGCGTCAATGAATGGATGACATATTCAATAATCTTAGATAAATTTGATGTTACAGGGACCTACCGAACCGTCGTCGATGTTGTATCAGTAGGAAACACTCCCGGGGGGCCCGGTGCCGGGGGCTCTGCCGCCGAGAAAAGCGGATACGCCCGCTCGGCATCAAGTCACAACCGAGGTTGAGGCGGGAAAAACTCTGACACACCTACCTGTGTGCGGTTCTTGCCAATGGCGGGGCCCGGCCGATAGAGGTCCGTGTCGGCGACATGCCTGAACCTCATTGGAGCCTGACACACCCGTACGTCCCAACCCGCGACAAGGCACGACAGCACGCAGAGGCACGTGGGTATTGAAACCCTAGCAAGAACTGAAGCACGGACCGTGTCGTCAGAGGCGTGTGTCCCTACGAGCTACGACACAGTTTGGCTTCACGGCACACCGCCGCGACCGGAGCTGGCGGCGGCGGCGCCTCCGCCGCCGCCCCCGCCGAACCAGGCCATCGCCGCCGTCCCCGAGCGTTCGCCCGCCGCCGCCGCCGCCACCGCCGCAGCCGCAGCCCCAAATCGCATCGGGCTGGCGGGCCGTCCTCCGACGTCGGGAGTCGGCGGCGGCGTCGGCCTCGACCATAAAGCCGCGGCGGCTTGTGGCGGGCCTTCACAACTAATCGCTAAGCGGTGCTCCCCTCTGAGGTGGCTGGCCGTGAACGAGTGCGAGGGTGCGGCGGCTGCGCCGGCGGGCTGCGCAAGCCCTCGGATTGCACCCGCGGCGGCGGCGACGCCGTCGCCGCTGCGGCGCCGCCGGAAACTTGGCGGCCGAGACAAGATCGGCGGAAGGATGTTCGGTTGCCCGCCGGGTGAGCCGCCGCCGCCGCCGCCGCCGTCGGCGGTGCCGTCGCCGCCGTCGACGTCCCGTTGCCGCGCGGAGGTCGCGGCGGCTGCGGCGGCGGGGCTGCTCCCGCCACCTTCACCGCCGCCACACGACTTCGATGGCACCGCTTCCCTGGAGCGCATTGACACCGAGTGCTTGCTCGCGGAGAGTGCCGTACGGCTCGTCCGCGAAGCGACGGCGGAGTCGGCGGCGTGGGATGCGTCGCCAGCAGCGGCTGGCGCAGGCGGCTGCGACGCCTGCAAGCCCGTGCCGCTTCGCCGGCGCTGCCGGTTACGCATTATATGCCGGTGCAGCGGCTGTAGCGACAACGCGAGCTGCGCCAAGCTCGCGAGGGTCGCCGCGCCCGGCGGCAGCGGAGGCGGCGGCGGCGGCGCTGGGCCGGCATCGCCGGCAGGGGCGGCGGCGGCGCCGCCGCCGCCGCTGCCGCCGCCCTGCTCGTCCACCGTACTCGCTTCCCAGGCCGCACTCGCCGCGGAGTTGCTGGAGCCGGCGTGGCTGCTGGAGTGGTGCAGCTTGCGGTTGATGAAGCTGCCGACGGACGACAGCGTCGCGGCCAGCGGCTGTGGCGCCATCTTGGTTACGCGCGAGAGCTTATCGGCCACGTACGACGGAAGGTACGGACTGAGCCGGGCGCTGGATGACTGCCGGTCAGTACGGCACACAAACACACACACAAGCACATACACACACGGGGTCCCCGCAGCGCGAGCGGCGGCGAGCGGGAGGGTAAGCTGGGTACCGTAACCCAGGGTGGCGCAGGGTGCGGCTTCACCGTTGCGGTGGAGCCGCCTCAGACGCAGCGCGTGTACGGCAACGCGCGTCCGTCCGTCTCGTCCACGGGCTGCCGTACACAGGTTACGGGCTGTGGCTTGCGTTGCCGTCACTGGGGCCCCATACACATATCCGCCCATCGAACACCCCCTGTCGTCAACGCGCTCTTCTCCGCCTTTCTTCTCCTCGTGGCCTCTCCCCGCCGCCCCTTCTCCCCGCCGCACCTTCTCCCCGCCCCCCCTTCTCCCCGCCGCCCCTTCGCATCCGCGCATCCATCCAACCCGCAACCCGCACACCCACCTGTATGTCAGTCAACATGGACTTGATGCCCTCGAGGACCTCTCCAGGGGGGCCCTGCGAAGGGCAGCCGTTGACCAGCCGTTGACCAACGGGATCAGGAGCGTCCCGCATCACAGTGGAGCGCGAGCCGGCGAGCCAAAACACAACTCAGCATCGTCGTACACGCACAGTCTGCCGTACATGGTTTTCACCTGCCGTACATTGCCGTACAAACACGCAGACAGATGAACACACACGCGCGCGCGCGCAGGGCCACACACCCGCACCTGCAGCAGTGCTTGCAGCTCCCCGTCGCGTCCGGCCGCTTCGCTGCCGGCTTCGGCCCCTCCCCCGCCACCCGCCACCGCTCCAGAACCGCCGCCGCCGCCGCCGCCGCCGCCCGCCGCCGAGCCGCTGCCGTACACGCCGCAGAACTCGTCGCTCAGCTTCTCGGATAAGCTCCTGGTCAATGTGAGCTTGAGCCCCAACGTCGAGGACTCGAACTGAAGGATCTTGCCGCTGCCACTGGGCTGACCAGGCGCGGCAAGAGGGTCGTCCGGATTTGTTGCCGTCGGTGCCGCCGCCGCCGCTGCCGCGGCGGCAGCGGCGGCGGCGGCGGCGTCGCCCAAGGTTCTGGCGGACGCGAACGGCCCGGCGACATCGCTGCTACAGCTTGACCCAGTAACCCCGGCTCGAGCCGCCCAGGCCTTGACAGATCTTGGCGACTGTTGTTGTTGCTGCTGCTGCTGCTGCTGCTGCTGTTGCTGCTGTTGCTGCTGTTGTTGGTGTTGCTGCTGGTGTTGGTGTTGCTGCTGGTGTTGGTGTTGTTGCTGGTGTTGTTGTTGTTGTTGTTGGTGTTGCTGCTGATGTTGTTGATTTTGTTGCTGTTGATTTTGTTGCTGTTGATTTTGTTGCTGTTGATTTTGTTGTTGTTGATGCTGCTGCTGTTGGTGCTGGTGTTGCTGCTGCTGTTGCTGCTGCTGTTGCTGCTGCTGCCGCCGCCGCTGTAGCTGTAGCATCTGCTGCAGCCGCCTTGCAGCCTGCGGCGAACTCGGCACCGACGTCGTCGTTTCACCCTCCGCCTCACCAGCTTCCGCCGCCACCGCCGCCGCCGCCGCCGCCGTCCGCGGGCTGTTCACCTGTCCCTTGAGAACCGCCGGCGCCGGCGTAACCGACACTGCGAGCTCCCCCAACGTCCCCCGGCCCCGCTGCATGACAGGCGCCGGAGACACGGCGGCGATGAGACCACCGAACGCCGCGGCGCCGACCACGTTACCGAAACGCGCTGGCGTGCGAGCGTCTTCCTGCCTGCTGCCACCACGCGACGGTGCTCGTCCATTCCAGCCGTACAGCGGTGCCGTGGACCTGACTGCAGCCGACGGCGCGGCGACGCGGCCGCGGCCGCTGCTGATGCCGGTGCGCGCGGCGCCGCCGTCGAGGGCGGCGTCGCCGCCAGGGGTGTTCCCTCGGGAGCCCTGACGGGAGCCGAACGACTGTTTTTGATGTCGGAGGCTGAGCGACCCATGGGTCGGTGACGCGATTGGGGACGTCCTCGGCGTCCAGGATCGCTCCGGCAGCGCGGCCGCTGCGCCGAGCTGCGTGGGCGTGCTGGGTGCGGAGCTGGTCTGCCGGGTCTTGGGGATCGAGACGGTTAGGGGCGCCGCCGCGGCGCAGATCGGCGAAGAGGTTTTGGACGCTGCCGGGGGCACGGGTTTTGCGCCGGACCGAAAGGGTACGACAGGGTCGGGGGATGGGCTAACCTCCGCCGCGGGCTTGGGGGCGACCTTGTAGAGTCGGTCCCACACGCTTCCGCGGGAGGCCGACTGCGAGGTTCGGGCAGGAGAGGAGAGGCGACGGCAGCAGGGGAGGGGAGGGGAGGCGACGGCAGGGCAGGCGACGGGAGGCGACGGCAGGGGAGGGCAGCGGCAGCGGCGTTCGTTACCAGTCAAGCGGAAAGGGATCGCCATGGTGATGACACCGGCTCACGGAGTCACGTTGGGCGAGTGTCGTAGCCCAACTGTGCACGCAGCCACTTTCCAACCGCGGCAAGCATCCAAGCAAAATAGCCCCATCGTCACCGCGCTTGTGTCAAGATTGCTAGCAGCAGGCAGCAGCACGGGTCCCAGCTCCCTACCCCGCCGACTGCTTAAACGTTCGGGTCGCAGTACGGGTCGCAGTACGGTCGCAGTACGGGTCGCAGTACAGGCAGAAGTACGGGTTAGATGCGGGCGGGTGGAGGTACTTGGTGTGTGCAGCAAGGCGTGAATGAATCCTCCGAGTCCCATGGGTCGCTTGAGCTGTGCGGGCACGTTTTGGGGCCAGGATCCGGTCCACCCTGTGTACGGCAATCGTATACGGACGAGCATTCATGGCGCGCCCCTGCTGGCAGGCCCGGTGGTAGTCCTCTGAGCGCCGCGGCGGCGCCGAGGCCCTAGGGCTGCGAGTTCAGGGGCCTGTCGCTCTGGATGGCTGCGAGTCGGCACGTACGGCAAGTACGGCGGCCACAGCCCGTCGCTGCGGCCTTCGTCGCACAGTGCCGCAACGACGGGCGCAGGTCAGGTCAAGGCCTTATTTCCGCGCGGACTGCTGCCCTGCCGACCCGTGGGACGCACCTTGGGACGCGTTTCCTCTTCATCCCAGGGGCTAGTGGTCACCTCCACCGCGTCGACGCGCTTCATGACGGTCTCCCGGCGGGCGGGTTTCTGTGAAGTACGGGATGTACGGCAACAGGGGAAGCATGCGGGCAGCGGCACACATCGTACCATGCCTGTGGAGAGATATTAGTGCCGTAGAAACAGGGCCGTCAGCACGCGCTTCCCGGACGCCCTGCCGGGCCGCCGTTGCCATGCAGTCTGGGTCAGCAACCCCACCGCAGCTGGCAGACCCACGGGTCAACAGCTAGCTTAGCAACCTTACACCGGCTGGCAGACCCACGGGTCACCAGCTCACCCAAGCGTACGTCTCCGTGTGCTCCTCGAAGAACGCCAGCATGGTCTGCAGAGTGCAGGGCCAAATTCAGGCAGGGCCACTTCAAAGCAGGGCCACTTCAAAGCAGGGCCACTTCAAAGCAGGGCCAACGGCCACGTCAAAGCAGGGCCAGGGAGGGGTTGCGCCAGGCCAGGGGCGAGGCCGGACGCCGGAGCTCCCCTCCTTGCAACTGCTGGGACCGACTCCATGGATGCAGCAGCCCAAAAGAACGGTGCTTAGAACATGTACGGCAGCATGTGCGACCTTCGGACAGGGCAATCACCCCACTCTAGCTGTCGCGCCGATTGGGTGGCGAGCCTACGTCGTCCGGTGCCTGGGCGTCCCAATGCCCCGTCGTCCGTCCGTGTTACGGCAACCACCTACCCTATCGCACCCCACCCCCTGCCACCCACCGCATCGCACCCCACCCCATCCCACCCACCCCATCGTACCCCTGCTCTTCGAACCCCTGTCCCGAACCCCTTCGCTTCCCCTCACGAGCCTGGTTGCCCGGCCACCGCTCCCTTGCCTGGATGACGTTTGGGGCCTCCACCGCCTCCGCCTCCTCCTCCGCCTCCTCGCCCTCCTCCTCCGCCTCGGTCGGGGAATCCTCCAACTCCTTTTGCCTCGGCTTCCGCCGCAGCAGCACCGAGGGCTGTTCCAGCTTTGTCTCCACGCTGGAGTGGCGTCCCTCGGAGTGCAGACCGACCATCGAAACGCGGGTGACGGGCGGGGTCTCCTGGCGGCCCCGTAGTGTCTTGGAGATGATCTCCTGTGCGCGGGGTACATGACACCGATGACCCAGGGGGTCCACTGAAACACCGCTCTTCATTCATGTTAACATGGGAGTCAAGCCAGGGCCGCCGGGCCCGACTGGGAGCCGGCAGCCAGGGCCCGACGAGGGGTCAGAAGGAGTATATCCCGCAGCAGGCTGCCCAAGACATATATACTTGTGCAAGCCCAGGTGCGAGAGATATCTCGATTCTGGAACCGCCACTCGTTCGTGTGCGTGTACCGCACGCGGTGGATTCGAACGCCATCCGTGAGTTGCCGTACATGCCGTATATGTCGTACACACTGCAAGCTCCCACCTGCGCAGACTTGGCTTTGGTCGGCGCCACGCTGTCAACCAAAGTCGACATCGCGCGATCCAGGAATTTGAACCGCGAGCGCTCCGCTTCGAGTTGCTGCAAGATGCCTATCGGCGCCACCCAGCCCTCGTCCTCCGAGTCGCCCTCCGTATCTGCGTCTGTCGTAGGCGCGCTTTCGGATGTGGCGGGCGCGGCGGGTGCGGCGGGTACGGCGGGCGCGGCGGAATCGGCGGGCGCCTTCGGCTGCTCTGAATCAGGGACGGTTCTGTCGACTGAGCCGGCATTTTCCGAGTTGGATGCTTTATCAGCTGAATCGTCCGGTAACAGCTCGAACTTCATCCAGGCGCGTTGTCGTGGCGACTCTGGCGGCTCCGCCGGCTCCGCGTCCGGCTCATGGAATCGTACCCCCATTCCCTTGCGTCGATCCCCTGAAACGAATTTTCAAGTAATCAAAATTAAATATAAATTCGATAGTAGACGCCAATGGGGGCGGGTATGTATCGATCCATAAATTCTGCGTCGGGCCGTATGTATGGGACCGCGTGCTGCCGAAAGAAAGTACACACCCGGGCGCCAACAATAACACAAATACCCGTTAAATATTGATAAAATTACCTCTTGTTTTGCCAATTGCTGGCGGTGCACTTCGACCGTGGGAGTCACTCCCGCTGTCATTCCGCGAAACGGCAACGCTGCCCACGTTAACATCCCGAGGCTTGGCAGGTTTGGTTGAAAATAATGGCTCTGTGGCATCTTCGCCTAATCCCTCCATAAGAATTTCAATCGCTGCCATACTCCGCCAAACGCCAAAATGACAGCCAACTGAGCTCTCGTTGTCACAATTGCTGTATGAGGACAGATTGAAATATATGAGTTTCCTATGAGTCAACCCATGGCAGAGTTCAACGCCGAATGGGCAACAAGGAGCAGCGTCTCTTCAGCTCCTTTTGTAAAGCAAGGCCGAGCCATAGATAATTTTTGTTGCCGTTCTACTATGTGTTTGAACAACTAGCAAGATACGGCATGCGGGCTGCGGGCTGCGGGTTGGTTAGGGTCGAAAACGTCCAGTTTCGGAGCGCGACGAGGCGATATGGCGGAGTTGCAGTCGCCGAGTCTCCGATTCGCCGTGCTGCCTGACTACAAATATTTGGACGCTCAATAATAATAATAAAAATTTCATGCATCTCCAAGTCAAGGTAATAACTTCAGAACCTGCATGTCTAGAACTAAACAAAGCCATGCTTGAATGTATACTACTGGTTATGTAACGTCTGTTATGGGTCACACGCATCAGGATTAACAAGACGGCACACGGTTGCACGGCACAATACGGTAGTCCAACGGCTCCCTACCTTCATCAAAATGTTTATCAAAATACTGGTATTCAACCAGCTACATCTGAATTCCTGTTACCTGATCTGCAAATATTTCGGAGCTGTGATCATACTCCTCTGATTATGCTCAATGAACTTTGAGTCGGCTGCTTTCATCGATCAACTGTAATCCGAATCTGAAAAAGTATGGAGAAAGTACCTTTACTGCAGGCATTTTGGGCTGACGTTGAGACTGCGACACCGACAGAGTCGGGCCAAGGCAGTTGGCCGACAGCGACAGAAATCCGGCAACGATATCCAAATCAGGTACATCGTTTCATTAAATATTGCGTGTAACAGCCGCTGCTCGCTTTGCGGCATGCAAAGCGAATCCGCACCGGCACCCGAACTTGCACCACGGTCCCTACGAAACCGCAGTTCATACAACATCTGAAGCTCCATGGCATCCAGAAGCTAGGGGAGACGCGGATCGCTGCGACGGATTTGCCGGCCTTGTTCGGGGGCGACGTGCTGTTGACACGAGGCTCGGAGTCATGCAAGCTGGATTGGGCCTCTGACTGGGGAATTCAACCGGTTGAGGAGCCAACAGTCCCTGAAGGCGTAGCTGAAGCCGACACACAGCGTGTCTGCAGCCGCATCACGAGCAGCCGTGGGGGGTGGCTCCGGCAGCAGTGGCACAGCCGCAGATACAGGTACATGTGTCTATGTAGACCGAAATCGGCGAAAGCGATAAGCAAGCACGGTCTATGAAGGGAGACATAAGCATCGAAGCAAGCACTTTCTGCGGAAGGTTCACACCAGGAGGCCTTTGCATGCATGGCTCTCATCGGCAGGCCGCTGCGCCTGTTCCCTTGGGATGCTTCCCTGCAAGTCGTCAACGGCCCTTAACACCTCTGCGGCGCAGCCGCACCCCGACACACAATGAGCCTCACATGGAGTACTAAGCTGCACACCACGTCCCCGGGCTTCCTCGTGTCCTGTCCTTACACCTTGCCTCCGCAGCAGCGATGCCTGCCTGCCTGCCTGCCTGCCTGCCTGCCTGCCTGCCTGCCTGCCTGCCTGCCTGCCTGCCTGCCTGCCTGCCTGCCTGCCTGCCTGCCTGCCTGCCTGCCTGCCTGCCTGCCTGCCTGCCTGCCTGCCTGCCTGCCTGCCTGCCTGCCTGCCTGCCTGCCTGCCTGCCTGCCTGCCTGCCTGCCTGGCCCTCTTTCCTGTCATTCATCCGCTCCGTGTGAAATCGCGGCCATTCTCACGAGGACACACTATCGCCCCGCCCTCTCTTACATTTTGCGGATGGACCTCCCCCAAAAAGTACGTTCACGCTCCCGCCCTCTGAACCCGACCCGCCCTCTGAACCCGACCCGCGCTCTGAACCCGACCCGCCCTCTGAACCCGACCCGTCTCACCACCCCTCCACGCTGGACCTCAAAAGTCGGGGACCTCGAGACGCATGGGGCTTGGGCCGTTGCTCCGCACCGGCCCTGTCGCTGTCGTACCCGTTCGCGGTTTCGGAGGCAGCAGAGGAGGCCGCGCCACAACCGGCGTCGTGCACACCCGGTGATCTGCCGCCGCCGCCAAGCGTGGTGGTGGAGTCGTACCTTGTTGCCGTACGCGACGCTGCGGCACCGGGCGATGCGGGCCTCCTGCGACCGCTGCTGCGGCGATGGCAGCTGGGCAGCTGCTCGGCGGCCGCTTTCGGCCTGCCGGCGGTCCAGGTGAGCGGTACGGCACGATAACCGTACGGCAGGCTGGCGTGCGTGTGCAAGTGCTTGAAATGTGGGGTCGTCAGGGACACGCCTGCTTCATCTTGCCCTTGTGAGCAGCCCGACATGGAAGTTTCGGAGCTGCCTTGTGCATTTGGAGGCGGACTGTGTGAATGCTATTCGCCGTTTGCTTGCGGCTGTCCGATGACTTGGGTGCCGCTGTACCGCAGGCGGTCGTGTCGTACAAATGGTCTCGTTTCGCGCGGCGGCTGTTGCTGCAGCAGCTTGCAGCCTACGGCCTCTGGCTGGGCTCATTCACGGTGTTCATGATTCTCTTCAACAGCAGCGACGCGTCCATCACGAGCGCCCAGCTGCTCAGTACGATGCAGGTGGGTGGGAGAGTGGGTGACCGGCCGGTGCGGGCCGCGAACGATCGTGACCGGTGCGGGCCGCGGGTGATGCGCGGCGGCGGGTGCCGGATGGGAGGAGCCGCGGGGGTGATGTCCGAGGTAGGGTACAGGACTGGATACATGGACTGGGTGATGCACTGTGGTGGGAATTCACTCGGGGATCGGGTCAGTATGGACAGCGTTGTGACGAGGCCGTCGTTGAGGGGTTTAGGGTTGAAGGCCCTTTCTGCTTCACCTTCGGGTTATAAAGGAATGGCAGAGGCGTCATCCTTAGGGACTGGCGGCTGGCCTGTAGCAGGCCTACGTCAGAGAGATGCCCTGCTGGGCGATGTCCGCTGGGCTACTCGGGTCAGCCTTCGTGGGTTGGCAGCTGGGCAGCAGCGGCCCAGAAGTTGGTTCCCGTGTTCGATACCAGTGGCCCCCGCAGCCGCCAGGATGCCGCCGTGCATGTACAATTCTGACATCGACTGACCAGATGGACTCCTCTTTCCAGATTGCGCTGCGCCTTCCATGACCGGGCTACTCTTCCCTCCTCCTCCTCCTCCTCCTCCTCCTCCTCACCTCCTCCTCCTCCTCCGCTTCCTCGTCGCGCTCCCCTCCCGAACGATTCTTTGCCACCGTCTGACGTTTCTCGCCCAGGATTTATTGGTTCATCATCCCCTGCCCCCACCCCATCGCCTGTCGCCGGGTTGCTTGGGTGTCCGTGTCTGGATGTGTCTGTTTCGCGTGGACATCCACCGCAATCGTGAACGCGTGATGGCGGTGGTGATGGCGAACGACTGCAGGGCCGCGCCGCGGTGGTGTTTGAGGCGCTGGCCCTGCTGGGGATGCTGCCCTTCGTGGTCGGGGAGGTGTGCGTGGTGGCGGCGTACGGCGTCGTGGCGTGGCTGTCCGCCTGGAACCTGCTGGACTGCGCGACGTACGTCTTGCAGGTACGGACAATGGGACATCTATATATATATATATATACAAATGGCGTTTGTTAAAATAACGGCGGCAGGCCCCGGGGGTATGCTTGGAGAGGTTCCAACTGATCCGTTATTCCGTTTACCGTTTGTACGGCGGCAGGTGGTCATCACGGTACTGCACCTGGGGATGTCGACGGATGGGCCGTTCTGGCTGACTATCGCGGTCGCCGTTCAGGCCATCCTGCTCGTAGTACGGCTCACCTTCTTCAGCCGCGTCTTTAAGTCGACCACCTTTGACTTCATGGGGTCGCTTCAGGTGCGTTTGCCGTACTTTCCTTACCGTGCAAGCGCATACTACCGGACTCGAGTGTGTTGCGTCGGTGTTTCACCGACCGACTTAGTCCCTGTTAAGTGGCGTCGGTGTTTCACGATTTAAATGCAACGTTTACAGGTTAGGTGGACCCTTAGTCCCGACCGGGCGCCGAACGGGCCCAGACAGCCTCGTAGTCCCACTGGCGGTAGCCTAGGGTTTGCATCTCTGGTTGGTCGCATGGCGCCCGAAGCTGGACTTGACATTCGCTTGGCTGGCTGACACTGTATGACATGTACGATACTTTAGTGATAAATATACATGTACGATACCCGTTCGCAGGCGGTTCTGGGCGAGGTTGGCTGGTATGTGGCGGTGTTGGTGCTGCTCATGTGGGGCTTCGCGTGCGCCTTCTTCACCATCTTCCGAGACGACGGGCAGATGCAGCACAGCTTCAAGTCGTTACCCGTCAGCCTGCTGACCATGCTCAACTACGCGGTGGGTGCGTGGCAAGCCGTGCAGAGCCACACACACACACACGGGTTCGGGCGGGCGGGCAGGTTTCATTTATAAACACACACGAACATATACACGGACATAGCGACACACACCGTGTATGTTTCTCATTTGCACCGTGTATTACTGTATGTGTCGGGCATTGGGTACATAGCATACGCGTACGGGCAACTGTTGGGCACTGCTATGCCCCGCGCATGTCACGCAACTCTTGCCCTGCCTGCCTACGAACACACCGTGTATGTTTCTCATCTGTGACATGAAGGAGGCGCCTCCTGTGGTTGCGATGTCCTTACTGGCGACCCGGTCTTACTGGCCGCCTGCAATCCCCAACACGTTGCGGCCCCCGGCCTCCTGACCTGCTGGCCTCCTGACCTGCTGTGGCCCCCTCGCCCACATACCACGCAGGTGGGCGGCACCAGTTACTACATGCGGGACCTCATGGCCAGCACGCAGCCGTACGCCGCCATCCTGCTCTGCATTACCTACGAGTTTTTGGTGTCCATGCTGCTGATGAGCCTGCTGACGGGCGTCATGACGAATGCGCTCATGAAGGTACAGGGTTTTAGGTTTTGGGGTTTTGGGGCATTTAGGTTTCGGGAGGGGCATGTAAGGGCCAGGCACGGTAGCCGGCAGGTTAGTGATATGAGAGGCTAGATACAGGCCACGCGCTGCAAACGAACGGTACGTATGAGAGGCTGGGTACGGGCCACGAGCGCTCGGGTCGTATGCGGCTAGGCAGTGGCCACACACGGCCACCAGCCGCTAGGGATGAGGCCACAGCGGCCCCCCCCCACACACACACGGCAGGCGCGGACGTAGCCAACCGCCCGCGTATCATCACCGACTGGTGGGTTCGTTCGCGGCCCTGCCCACGCCATCTCCGACTTGTGTCCTTGACTGCAGACGAGCGAGCAAGAGGCCGTGGCGATGGTGCTGAACCGCGCGCAGGTACGGCATGTACAGCGGCACATAACTTATCGTACGAACGCTAGCGTTACTCATTATCGGGTTATGGGCGTTGGTGACCTTCGGGCCGACATCGAACTGTGGTGAACTGTACGAACACGTCAGGATGCCGGCTAACGGGTACGGCACTGTACTGCGTCATGTTCGTACGACCGGCAGGTGATCGACGAGCTTGAGACCGTGCTGCCGCCGCCGCTGCTGCGGCTGGCCATCACGTCGTGCAGCGACAGCGTCTGCCACACGAGCTGCAGGCCCGTCGTCAGGCACCCACAACCGGGCGCCTGCCGGGGCCGGGACGGGAGCGGCCCCGCCGCCGCCACCGCAGGAGAATACTGGATGCCGTACATCCATGTACTGCGCGTCAATCCTTCCTCCCTGGAGCGGATCGACGGCGAGGAGAAGCTGTGGCCCGCGATGTCCGCCGCCACAAGCAGCGGCGCGCTGGATGGCTTGGCCGGCGCCTCACCCCGTGGTGCCAGTGCGACGGCCGCGGGGGCGGGCACCTCGCATGCAGCGGCGAGGGGCGGCGGCGGCGGCGGCGGTGACCTCTTGTACGGCAGCCGCGGCGGCCGCGGCGGTGCGGCGGCGGGCGCCACACAAGACACGCGCGCCGTTGCGCGGCTGGAGGCGCATGTGCGGCAGCTTGAAGGCCAGGTCGCGGATCTGCAGGGCGTCGTACGACAGCTGCTGGAGCTTAAAGACGATGTACGGCAGGTTCTGGACGTGGTACGACATGAGGGACAGCGGCAGCAGCAGCAGCAGCTTTCGGCGACACCGGCGTCGGCGGCGCCGGCATCGGAGCAGCCGCAACCTCAGTAGCTCCCCCGGTTCACTTCCCGGTATCCATCTGGGTAGCGGATGTCCACAGGATGTCTGATTCATTTCAGGGTAGCTGTGCGTGCTGACTGTACCTCGGTCGGCAACCAGCAAGAAGAGTAAGGCAGGGCGCCCGTTGCTGCAGTCCGCTATGTGTGGGTTGTATGCATGTGGGATACTGTGGACTGTGGTAAGCGCTGAAATTGGCTGCTGACCCCCCGAATGGAAGGCAGAACCGACGGGTCAGGAAGGGCCCACGTGTGCGGCGTGTCGGGGTACGGCGGCGGGGGCTGTTGTGCACGTGGCCGACAGTACGGCAGGTTGGGCAGCAGGTTCGTTGGGCCGAATTCAGGGCGCGGGGCTGAGGCTGCTGATGGCTGCTAGGGCTCCATCCAGGAGAGCAGGTGGATGCGAGCGGGGGTCCGCCGCGCGTCATCCTTAACCCGGCCCCATGCTATCTCGCGTGGAATGTGTGCGTCTCTGTGTGTGTTTGTGTTAGCAAGGAGAAAAGCTGAGTGTGTTTATGTGTGTGTGTGTTGGTGTGTGCTACATATCTGACCGTGGCCTGGCACTGGCCAAGGGCTGCTAACCCAGCCCTAACGGAAAGACCGCCGAAGCACTCTCCTCCCTTTGCGGGGGAAGGAGAGGGGCGTACGGGGCCTCTCTCCCCCCGCTCTCAACCAAGGGCGCGCGCCCGATCCCCATTTTACAGAGGACCGGCGACAGCTGTGCCCCCACAACGGATTGGGCAAAAGCCCATCCCGGGCGGGCTGCGCCTAGCAACCCGCTGTTCAACCTCCTCGAGTCCTTGCAGCACCCAGCGCGCGTTCCTCAGCAACTCGGAGGCGCGCCCCTGCCGGCGCTTTAAAGCAGCCTGGTCCCGCGTCGTCCCAACCTGCCTAATCGTATCACCTAATGTTGCACCGTCCGGCGGGCCTGTCCGCCCAGCTGAGCCAGAGCGAGGCGTCACACACGCGTCAAGCATGCTGCGTCCGGGTATGCATCATGCTGGCTTGCTGGGGCTGTGGTTTGCACACGGCAGCACAACACCAAGCTAGCTTTCCTGTCGTACACCCCTTCTCTGCGCAAGCAGCCCTCGCCTACAAGTCCCGCCCTGGTCTGACCCGCCCATCCTCGAGCACCCCTACGTGCCCGGAAGTGGTTTTCGCTGGTCCCCATCCCTACGCCCTAGCGCCGCTACTATCTATCGAACAAAAGTTGTGTGTTTGTGTGCACGTGGCGGTGAAGACCGCCAGCATAATGACGTGCGCCTTTTTAACTATATCAAACGTGCCTGATTATTAAATGTTTTAGTGGGTTATGGAACCTGCTGTACAAAATCATATTAGGAGGGGAGGGCACAGCGGGTCACACGGCCCACGCAGAAGACCCAGCAGGAACAGGTAGGGTAGGAAGCGGGTGCGGGTGCGCTGCATGAAACGATGGGGGTTGGACAGTAAATTTGGGGAAGACACGTCGTCGCGTCGGACAGTCTTGCTGCCCTTGACCAGACCCGTTCCGAACCCGTTTTCACCACAAAGCCCATCGCAGCCGTGCCCAAGTCCCACACACCGCACCGGTGCCCGAACCAGCCCGAACCCCTCCCGACGACCAATCTGTGCTTGTTGCATTAACCCGCCCTGATAGATCTTAGTTTTATTCAACATTCCTCTCTGGATACAGTGGTAAGCAAAATTGCTATCCACGTCGTCAAGGGATCTGCGACGAGATTGCGAGGGATTGCGATGGCCTTGCCCTGCGCCTCGAGCCTAACAGCTTTCACCGTGCCCTTTCCACAGCATATTGCAACTCCTTAGTCAGAACCGTCCAAACTGAATCATGCTGTCCTTGAAGTCCCTCGATTACCGTACTCTGTATTAATAAGGTAGCTCTATACAGCTTTTCGTACAGAGCCACACCCTGACTGCCTTGCGAATGGGCGCGCCCTCTCGTGCTTGATGTGAAGATGCAAATTTGATCGAAGATGCAGACTCCTAAACGGCAATGCATGGATGGCGAGGGCGTCGGCGGGGATGGTTTACAACTTGATGCACCATGGTTCAATGTCCACGGCATTATGATGAAGGCGTTGCTGGAGCTCCGCTTGACAGATCTGGTGCTGAAAGAGGAAGTCGACCTGACACGGGTGAGCTACGGTACCCATCAATTCATAGATCGCGGCATCGCTTACACATTACGCCTTTTGCATCATCATAACCATGTAATTTTGATCTATGTTGACCTTGCTGTCCAAAACCGAAGCTTGAATGTGCCGGCAGTTGGTGTTGCATACGCTCGAAACAGTGTTTGCCGTGACTTGTGACAATCAGCAATAACCTCTTTCCAAGCTGAAGACGCTGGCTGCATCGCAGGCTGTCGCCTTCTGTCTGGAGGTCCTGGGCATCGGCACCAGCTCCCTGGAGCGCCAGGCCGCGGCATCCCGTCAGCTGGTCGCGCTGTGCACCCACCGCCACCTGCGCCCCGCCGTCGACAACATGCTCGTGCTGCGGCGTCTGTGTCGCATCATTGATCTGACCGACTCCGCCACGGCGCTGGGGGCAGCAGTGAATGCCCTGTTCGCGGTCGCGGACGACTCCGCCTGGCAAACAAAGGTCAGCCGCTGGTCAGCGCTGGTACCGGGACACCGCGGGGGTGGGCGGTGGGGTGTGTGACGAGCACTTTAGGCGCCCAAAGGCCTTCGTGCCGGCAACGTACAGCCATTACGGCACGTACTAGTTTGCCCGCACGACAGTACGTACCGCAAGGCATCATTACGGTGCTATGACCGTACCATAATCAGAGCGTGTCTCGGAGCTTACTCGGAACGCACTCGCTTCGGAGCGCCGCCGGCGCAGCGCATCGCATCGCGTCACATTCGCACGGCATGCGAATCGGATGCCGACTGCTGACGCGATGACGCAGCAGCAGCATGCGGAATCCGATATATGTCCCACACATCGAGGTGTAACGGTGGACTGCAAACTGCCATCACAATCACAATCACACACACCGACACACTGCCGCCCTGGACTGTGACAACCGCCTCGCTCGCCCACTCACTCGCAGCCTCATGACGTGTCCGACCCGAGCGCGGACGCGCCACTCACACCTCTCCCCCCTTAGGGACTCTCCCCCACAGGGCGGCGCCGCGGCGGAGGTGGTGCTTGAAGCCTGCCGCCGCTGCATCCGGACCCTCAAGGACGCTGCCGCCAAACGTCGTCAGCTCTCCTCCCCTGGAGTCGCGGCCAGCGGCGGCGGCGGCGGCGGGAACGCCCCGCCGTCAGCTGGACCTCCAGCCTCTGATCCCGATGCCCCGCCGAGCCTCGATGCCGCCATGGCCGATGGGTCAGTGGTGGCAGCAGCCGGGGCAGACCCGGCTATCCAAGCCGCGGGAGGACCATCCAGCGCCGAAGCCATCCTCGATAGCGGGCGCGGGCCGACGCCCGCGGGGACGAGCTCAGCGCCGAAGGACGAAAAGCAGGCCATGAGCCGTACAGTGGCGGCGGCGGCTGCCGTACTTCAGCCGCAGGCGCTGAAGCTCCTGGACGTGACCACGCTCGTCGAAGCAGCGGCGGCGCTGGCGGGCTGTCTGGCGATTGTCCGCGACGATGACGGCGATGCCGCAGGCGGCGGCGTCGGCGGCGGCGGCGCCGCCGCCGCCAGCGTCGACGCCGCCGGCGCGACCAGCAGCGGCGGCGGTCCCGGCGCCGCCGGCGCCACTATCGTCGGCGGTGCAGGCGGCCGTGGAGGCGTCAGCGCTGACGCCACTTCCACGTTGCTGGCGGGCATGGCGGCGGTTCTCGTGGAGTGCACAGCTCGGGGGGATCCGGGAGCCCTGTCCGCGGCGGCGGCGGCCGTCGTTAGCGCCCGCGGCGCTCTGACCTGTTTGATCAAGGACATCAGGTCGGGCAGGAGCCTGGAACTAGGGGGCGGTGGCGGCGGCGGCGGCGATGGCGGCGGCGGCGGAAGCCCTGGCGCTATGGATGCGGCGGCGGCGACGGTGGCGGCGGCGGCGGCGGCGGCGACGGCGGCGGCGACGGGCCCTGCTGTAGCAACCGCGGCACCGACCACCGACGCTGCTGCTTGTGAGGCCCCGGCGGCGGCGGCGGCGGCTCCCGCCGATATTGTGGCTGTGGCGGCGGCCCCTGCCGATGCACCGGCGGCGGCGGCGGAGGCCGCCATAGCCGATACAGCGAATGCCGCTGAGGCGCCCCTCATGACGCTGCATATGTCTCCCATCGCAAAGGCAGCTTTCTCCGTCCTCTCCACAACTCTGGCGGGGCTCTGCCGCCACGAGGACGGCAGCAAGGCCGCCGTCGCCGCCGCCGGCCTACTCGCCACGGCCCCCGCCGTCGACAACGACGCCGTCGCAGCCCTGCTGCCGCTGCTGTGCCAGGAGGCCGCCGACGACGCCGCCGCCGCCCTGCGTTGCCTGCTCGTCATCGCGCCACGGCATCCATGCGCCAGGGCATCCCTGGCGGCCCGCGACGGCGCAACAGCTCCGCCGCGGAGCCGCCGCTGCGCCGTCGCCGACGCGCTCGCTGAGGACCCGGAGAGCGCGATGCGGCGGGGGGTGATGGTGCGAGCGGCACTGCGTGCCGCCGCCGTCCTGGCGGGCCGCCGCGAGGAGGGCCCTATGGCGGCGCCGCTGATGCGGCTCGCCGCCGACCTGATGGACCGCGGCGCGCTGAGCGCGGATCGGGTTCCGGATCTCGCGCCGTGGCTGTACGAGGCGGCGGTGGGCGTGGTGGTAGCCGACGGGCCGGGGCAGACCTGGTCGGCGTTCAACGGCTGCGCGCAGCCGGTCGGGGACGGCGGCGTCCGCGGCGTCGGCGTCGGCGGCGCCGGCGGTAGCGGCAGCGCCAGCTGGACGAAGCCGTCGTGGGTGTACCCCGCGGAGCTGCGATCCACCGCGGCGGAAATCACAATCCGTCTGATGACGTTGGCGGCGGAAAAGGGGTACTGCGGCGGCGGCGCCGCCGCCACTTCCGTTGCCGCTGCCGCTGCCGCGGCAGATGATGGTGCTGACGGCGAATGGCGGCGGATGGTGGACGACGTTGTGAAAGCGCTGGTGAAGCGGCTTGTCCTGCAGCCGGCGGCGACAGCGGCGGCGACGGCGGAGGCGACGACGGCGGCAGCGTTCTGCGGAGCTGCCGAGCTTGACTGCCTGACGCTGGGGCTGCAGCTGGTGGCGCCGGAGGGCCTGTGGCCCCTGCACGGCTGGGGGTGCGTGTCCGAAGGGAGTTGGGCGTGTGGGCGTGTGGGCGTGTGGGCGTGTGGGCGTGTGGGCGTGTGGGCGTGTGGGCGTGTGGGCGTGTGGGCGTGTGGGCGTGGGCGTGGGCGTGGGCGTGGGCGTGGGCGTGGGCGTGGGCGTGGGAGTGGGCTCTTCTGGCACGTTCCCTTTGCCGCGCACGTCCGGCCGCGTGTGGCCCCTGGGGTGTCCGGCCAAGCAGCCGCAACCAGCAAGTCCGGCCGCTGATGGGAGCCCGGTCGCGCCGTCGACTCCGATGCGGTGATGCCGCGATGGCCCCGGCGGCCGCAGCCGACCCGCGGGACTGGTGACCCCTCACAGGCTCCAGCCCTCACGGACCCGCGGGTTGCGCAAACCCTCGCGCCATTCCACCAAACCGTCCAACTGCGCCGAACGACCGCGTAACCTCTTTTCAGTCTTCTCAACTGCGACCTCACTGCGGCGCGGGCCCCCTATGGCCCTTCGCCCGTGACCCCACAGGGGCATGGAGAAGGCGGCGCAGGGCTTCACGGCGTTGCTGGGCGGCGTTGCCGGGGAGCCGGCTGCCGTCGGACACGCCCGACTCAGCCTGGCGGCCATGGGCGCCGTTTCGTTGTGGGCTGTCGCCCCAGGCGCGGCTCCTGCCATCCAAGCCGACCCACGACCCACCTGGAGGGCCCTTCTGGTGCTCCTCACAGAGCTGCTGGACAGGAGCTGCCGCGTGGCGGCGGAGGCGACGGAGGCGGCGGAGGCGACGGGAGTCACGGGAGTCGTCGTCAAGGCGGAGGACCAGCCGTCGCCGCCGCTGCCGCCGTCGCCGCCGCCGCCGCCGCCGCCTGCCACGGCGGCGCCGCTGCGCGGGGGCGAGGCGGTTGCGGCGCAGGTACGGCAGCTGGCGGTCGTGGCGGGCGCGGTGAACGCCGTGGTGGCGTGCCTGCGCCCCGGGAAGGCGGTGGTGCTGAGTCACGGCCACCGGTCACCGGAGGACCAGCAGGGGCTGAGGCCCGCGCTGACGGCGGCGGAGGTGCCGGGTCACGGCGCGATGACGACCATGTACGGCGGACTGACCGAGCTGTACAACAGCTGGGAGAAGTCGTCAATGTGGGTTTCAGTCGACGCCGGGCCGAGCAAGCCAACGGCCACGGTGGCTTCTAACCGCGCTCGTATCTACCGTTATCCGCCTAGCCTTGCCATGGAGCTGAAATGGGCCTTCGAGCAGGCCCCGGCGCCAGTGAAGATCAATGACGTCTGCAAGGCCTTCTACACCGACGACAGCGGGTCGTACGGCATCCGGTACGACACGGTGGCGTGCAAGACCGTCGGGCCGCTGTCGACGGCGCTGGGGGCCGCCGTGGAGCGTCTGAACGCGCTCGTGGCGGCGGTGCTGCGGAACGGCATCGGCGGCGGTATCGGCGGCGGCGGCGGCGGCCCTGACGACGGCACGGCGGCGGCGGCGGCGACAGCCGCCATGGCGGAGGCGCTCCCGTTGGTGGCGACGGCTCTGCGGGTAGCGGGAAGCGCCGCGACGGTTGTGGCGGCTTGCGTGCCGCCGGGAGAGAAAGGCGTACCGTAGACAGGTTAAAAGAAGATAATCACCCGTACCTGAAGGGTGTGCCTTGCGTAGACGGGTGGGCCGATAGGCAGCTGGGTGGTAATAGGGACGAAGGGTCCACCTTGAAATGGACGCAAAGGGTACGGTGGGGTTTGGCAGGGCTTTGTAGGATTAGGTAGCATTTTGTAGGGTTGCGCAGGTTGGAATCTGGGCGGTTGCTTCTGGAATCTGTGGTAAGCAAGTACTTGATAGCAGCACCTAGCAGGCCAAACCATTGTTCTACAGTTGTGTATGTTTGTCATCGACGGGTCGCATGGTGCCGAATGTGGGACATGTCGCAGGCGGCGGGGACATCTCTTGACCAACTCGTGTGGGCATCCAGGTGTGCGGCGGTCCGACAGACCCGCGGCGTCCACTGTAACATCATTGTTAGTATGTAGTTAGTGATTTTGTGTGTTCGAATGTTGGGATCATGCTGGATATGTTGGGAATGGACGACGAAGAGCCCCAGCCAGTAACAGCGAGCGCTGTGAGAGGTTAACGCCACCGTTTGTGTTAACGGTGCGGCGTTACAGAGCACAGACGCACGCAGACTGGGATTGATGGACGTGCGCAGCGGCAGCAGCTGGCATTAGCGTAGTCGGGACGTAGCTACGGGTCCACCTGGATTGTGAAGGAATCAAACAGTCCAAAGTGCGGGCGAAGGAATCAAACAGTTCAAAGTGCGGGTGTGATACCAGCTACCTACATGGACCGTTCGTTTAGGCAATGTATGCATGGTGAGGAAGCCTCGGCTGTCGCCGTTGGCTGTCACCGATGACCCTAGCTAGCGGGGTCCGCTGTAACATCCTCAATAATAATGGACCGCATCAGACATGTGCACGCACAGACCTTTGCGCACCTTGCCGGTCATCAACGACATCCGTCTCGAGTACTGTTGCAATTATTGCTAATAATGTTACAGTGGACGGACCGCGCGGGTCATCGGTGACAGCCTTATCTAGCCTCCTCACCACACACTGCCATTATTAATGTATCACATGCGTGCAGCAGATGGTAGCAGACATGTCCGACGACCGTCCCTGCCTGGAGGCCAGCCACTGCATGTAGGATGTCGCCCAGTACTTCTAGTACTCTTGAACATCGATATATACCGGTCATCAGTGTTGTTTCCGCAAACTCATCTATCCCATCAGGGCGAGTCGCCCCTCCAACACGTACGGAATGCAGTACGGTAGGCAACCGTGCGTACATCGATCGCAGATCTGGACCAGACAGACTATATTATGCCAACGTATGTACATCCACGCGCGCAACTGGTTTGGACGGATGGGGGAGAAAGGGGACGGATGGGGTGTTCGCTCACCGCAGACCTCATCAGAGAACAAACAGGACGATGACAGGGCGATGGCGCACAGGGCTGGGCGTGACATATACACAGAAACCAGCACGCACCACCAAGGTACTGCGCGGCGCCGCCGCCGCATTCCGTCCTAGCATTTCAGCTCATCATTATTATTCCCGGCGAATGCGGAATCAGTCCGCGCGCGTCCCAGCAGCCAGCCAACGCGCGCCGGGCCTTACGTACCGCAGCAGTGCTGGGGGCACGCACGATCGAACGCACGCACAAACTCCGTTGTCTGCAGGTCGGTCCCGCCGTCGTACGATTCCCCTCGAGATGGCCGGCATCCTGCCATCAGCAAGGCCTGCCGTACGTTTTTCATCACACCCCAACACACACCCAATGAATCCATCCAGGGCGCTAATGCATATGTGGTTGGGCGGTGAATCACCAGCTGCGGAAAGATACCGCAACCCCGTCCAACAGCTAAATAGAGGGGCTCATCCATCCGTCCATCCATCCATCCATCCATTTAGCAGAACCAGCAGGACCTACATGCCGCCACGTGCCGCCGTTGATCCCTTTGCGGTCCGCTGTAACGTTCATTCATTCATTCATACCGCCAGTCCGCTCAGCTGGAAGCAAACCGACCTCCCGCTTTGACGGACGCCTCCTTGTTGGGCGGACACCGGTCCTGAGAGAGTGATCGTTGGTATTTAAATCCTAATTAAGCAACGAACCACAGGGACCTGCCACATAATGTCAAAAGTTACCCACATTGGCCGTCCTCAGATGGATCTTTGATATATCTTAGATCATTACCGAAGCAACTACGCGGGCAGCACGTTCGCCCTGAACTGGTCGTCGGTGACGATGTTGCCCGCCGGCGCGTAGCGGCAGTCCACCACGTAGCAGCTGCGATCGGGCGACAGCGCAGCGCCGCAGCCCACCTGGTTGCTGCCCCTCCACACCAGCTGCGTGAAGTGGCCGATGTTGTGGAAGTTGTCCTTGTTGTCAGTCCAGGGGCGGCTCGTGAACCTGTACTGGCTGACCTCGTTGTACCACGAGTCCACCGCCCGCCCGCACTTGTTGACGTCGCCCGAGGGCACCTGGCTGCCGCCCCAGGAGATCATGTACAGGTTCTCCCCCGTGGATCCGTGCTGCAGTCCGCAGCCGGCGTTCGCCAGGCCCTGCGCCCATTGCTGCGCGCACATACACGAGAGTGTTTTCAGAACCGCAGGTTTGCGTATGTAAGTATCCGGGCCTGGGCGGTGCTGGGTGGGCTTCCCATTAAACACACACAAGCACAAGCAACGGCACGACCCAATCGTGTTGATTGGTAAATGGTGGTGCCTGAGAGACGCGGCTGTCACCGATGCGCGATCGCCCGCGGGGGCCACCGACCTCGTGTGACGTGCCCCATACCCACTCGACCGGGGCTATGGGCTAGGCGCCAGGGGCGGGCATGGATGGAAGGGCGAAGCCGACGGGTGAAGGCAAGACGTATTCCGCTCTCTCCCGCATGTACTTTGATGTTTCGGTGCGTGCATGTGTCCAGCTGCCGCCCCATATTTACATATGGGCCCGCCGGCGACGAATGCATGCACCGGACACGACGAAACACAAGAATACACTGCGCTAGGCGCGGAGCTACGAAGCTATGGCTTCTGGGCCCGAGTTGGATCGCCCGGTCGGGTCTAAGGGTCCACCTTGTAGCAGGTTCACAATGCAAAAACGCAACCCCACGCATGCGCGTGCGTCAGGTACGGCAAGCAGGTACAACTCTAGCGAAGTGCCGTACTCGTAGCAGGTATCCCACGTGTGACCGTTACATGGTGGATGAACGAACGCACGAACGGCAGATCTCGGAACAGCATGCCAGTGTCTTTTCCCTTAGGCGACCCGATAGGTACCGTGTCACCAAGGTATGGCCTGGATTACCTGCGCAGCGGTGGCGAGGCCGTCATTCCACTGCAGGGCTCCCGCCTGGTGCCTTGCGCGGTAACGATTGTGGGCGTCAAGAGCCGCCTGCGCGTCCGTGCAGCCGCCAGACGTGCCTGCTTGCCCGCCGCCGCCGCCGCCGCCGCCGCCACCGCCACCGCCGCCGCCGCCGCTGCCACCACCGCCGCCGCCGCCGCTGCCACCACCGCCGCCGCCGCCACCGCCGCCGCCGCCGCTGCCACCGCCGCCGCCACTGCACGGAACCTTGATGGCTTGCCCGACTTGCAGGTTCGTGGCGACGACGCCGGGGTTTAGAGACTGAAGTGTGGCGACCGTTGTACCGTACTTTTGGGACACCGCCCACAGCGTGTCGCCCGATTTGATGGTGTAGGTGCAGCTACTGCCGCCACCGCCGCCGCTTCCGCCGCCGCCGCTGCCACCGCCGCCGCTGCCGCCACCACCACCGCCGCTGCCACCACCTCCGCCGCCACTGCACGGAACCTTAATAGCCTGCCCGACTTGCAGGTTGGTGGCGACGACGCCGGGGTTTAGAGACTGAAGTGTGGCGACCGTTGTACCGTACTTTTGGGACACCGCCCATAGCGTGTCGCCCGATTTGATGGTGTAGGTGCAGCTACTGCCGCCACCGCCGCCGCTTCCGCCGCCGCCGCTGCCACCGCCGCCGCTGCCGCCACCACCACCGCCGCTGCCACCACCTCCGCCGCCACTGCACGGAACCTTAATAGCCTGCCCGACTTGCAGGTTGGTGGCGACGACGCCGGGGTTTAGAGACTGAAGTGTGGCGACCGTTGTACCGTACTTTTGGGACACCGCCCACAGCGTGTCGCCCGATTTGATGGTGTAGGTGCAGCTACTGCCGCCACCGCTGCCGAAACCGCCGCCGCCGCCACTACCGCCGCCACCGCTTCCGCCGCCGCCGCTGCCACCGCCGCCGCTGCCGCCACCACCACCGCCGCCGCTGCCACCTCCGCCGCCACTGCACGGAACCTTAATGGCCTGCCCGACTTGCAGGTTGGTGGCGACGATGCCGGGGTTTAGAGACTGAAGTGTGGCGACCGTTGTACCGTACTTTTGGGACACCGCCCACAGCGTGTCGCCCGATTTGATGGTGTAGGTGCAGCTACTGCCGCCGCCGCCGCCGCTTCCGCCGCCGCCGCCGCTGCCACCGCCACCACCACCGCCGCCGCCGCTGCACGGAATGTTGATGACCTGCCCGACTTGCAGGTTGGTGGCGACGATGCCGGGGTTCAGAGACTGCAAGGCAGCAACTGTGGTACTGTATGTTTGGGATATGGCCCACAGCGTGTCGCCAGACTTGATGGTGTACTTGCAGGTCCCTGCAGGCGCACGTACATATATGCACTTTGGAAATCAATGTACACTACGCATAGGGTTTGTACATGTGTCGGGCGGGTATATGTAATGCAAACGTTCCTATGTTCATTACTGGTGAGGAGCGCGTGGACTTGTGGACTGTGCGCACTTGAAGTTGCAGCGGAGCGCACAGCAGCAGCCATCTCAAGCTGCAATCCATCCGGACTGACATGCAGCGGTATAAAAGCGCGTACCTACCGGTCTGGGCCAGAACCCTGGCGGCGGAGCTGCGCAGCACAACACCAGCTGCGGCGGAAACGGCGGCGGTGTCAATAACCTCGCCGCCACGGTAACCGGCAGCACCACCAGCACCACCAGCAGCGGCATCAGTAATAGAGGTAGCGGTGGTCGCGGTGCCGCTGATGTCCCTCGTCGCCAACGCGCCACCGCAGATCAGCACCAGCAGCAGAGCGCCGCATGGCAGCGAGACACCCGCAGCAGCTGACGGCGGGGACATCAGCGGCTGGCGGCGCCGTTTGGAAACAGCAGCGGTGGCCGCCATGGCGGCTGAGGCTGAACTTCTTCTTGTATGTACTTCGATCGTGCACACCAGTGCCGATGATCTCAATCTCAACGAGTGTCGTCCGTCGCTACGCCGCTGCGTGGATCACATACGTGCAGGAGGACGGGTGCGTCCGTGTCAGCGTTTGCTGTACGATCATAAGCTTACGATGAATTGGTTCTTCGGCGATTTATTTTGTGAGCGATCGGTTGGGCCTGGTTGGGCCGCAAACGTGCATCAAACGAATGCCGAAAAGGCTACTGGGAACGAACAATATATGCAAATGCAATGAAAATGAACAATTGATAAAAGCCTTATTGATTATATCAGCGCACCGAGAGCCATAAAAAGCTTACCGCGCCGTTGACATGCAGCAGTCAGTTCAGCTTCCCAGCCAAAGTCAGTCCAGATGTCAGAGATTCCGGAAGGCAACGTGGAACTTTTACAGTTACGTAAAATGTATGAAGGTATGGCTGTCACTTCTTTGATGAAGTATCAATGCTGCCTTGGCTCATTGTCTGTCCATCAGAGCTGTACGTGCTGGCTTTTATACTCGCATATCTCATGCGTTCAGAAAAATGGTTCGAGTTCTGGAGAGGTCCGTTTGATCGTACACAGTCGTTGCGGCTTCCAATTCGTCCAGCGCCGGAGCTAGCTTGATTTGACTATGCATCCGAAGGAAGATGACGCATGTCGGATTCTGTCAGACATTGCTGACGGCGGCAGAACGAACATCTATGTCTGCTCTTTCCTTCTGGGAAGTATAATCTGGTGGGGCATGGTTTCATACCGACATACGGAATGGTGAGCTTGCTGGACCGCGCTGGACCGTGACACTACTGATCGATTAGTGTTGATTGCCCGTGCATTATTTCATAATATCCTACAATATCTCCCGTGTGTGAGTAGCTGCCTGCCAAGTTCTTGGCCCGTATTCTTGCTTAATCAGGCAGCGGCTGAGGATGCCTGCGGATCATATACACGCACGGGCATCTGTCAGACGAGTTACAGTACATACGCCAGCGAGCAGGTTCATCTGCGTGTCAGGCGATTTACATTTCACAAAGCTCACAATGCAGAAGCGTTCTGTGGCATGACATGTAAGGAATAACGAACGTTGCATGCGGTGACGGCGCGCGTGTACAAGATAAAGAACGTTGATCGGTCGAGAATGCATTCGTTCGCATCCAGTAGTGGAAGGCATTCGCATCCAGTCAGCCGCGGTCAGTCGCGGTTCGTGCAGGTTCATGTCGAGACGCCTTTCCGTTTCTCCCACTTTAATTGGATAAGCATCCATCAGTTATTCAAAACATGCTTACGATGCATGTTCTGCAAGGAGTCGGAATGGAACGATGACCGTGCGAACGCGATCAACTGGAACAACGGGCGGGCCTGTTCACGGGCAACGCCTGGTGGCTCATTTATACCTTCTGACTAACTCGAATTTATTATCATTATCTAAAAGATCATCAATTTAGTTGTTTCAGCCGGTATTTCGTTGTTATGACTATTTCATTGTGTAGGAATTTCAACGGCTTCCTACTTTGAAGAGCCGATATGCGCATTTTATGTACATATTTGGCTAAGGATAATCCCATGAACACAAAAAAATATAAAATGACGTGCTCCTGGGCCAAGGCCTGCACAGGAATGTCGAATCGCTCGGTCGTGATTGGCTGCTGCAGTGTGGGCCCGGGGCCCGGACGGTTGGCCAGCAGGCCGTCGTCAGCCGGGCCTATCGGGCGATCAATACGAGTGGTGGTCTAATAGTAGTGTATATTCCGTTGGCCGGTGGCGGCGGTCTATTGACGTATGCTACCCTTGCTTGCTTGCTGGTGATGATACGACCCCGATTCCGGCCTGTACTCTCTTGGGCACGCGATGCCCTGGTAGCTAGTCAGGTTATGTAAAGAATTTCAAGTAAGGGTTGCTGGTTGAATGATACTCGCTGGACAGTCGGTCCAGCACGCAATCCGAAGGAAACGACGCGACCACGCAAGGTACGTAGGTCGTGCCTCTGTACGACGTGCAGCCCGTCTTATCCCCGTTGACTTCCAAATTCGAGTGGTTCGAATCGGGAGCGAGAGCACGTCGGTATACCTCACGAACATCGCAGGTAGGTAATCACTTAGGAAGTAGCCCATCCGTGAATCACTCACGCATCTTGACAGGTCGATAGTCCCCATACGGCAAGGAGGTCCTGACTTTCTCCGCAGGCGTGCGTGTGTGTGCGCGCGTCGTCGCTGCTCGTTGATAACGCTTGGTGAGTCGACGGAGCACGCGTGGTTGCGCATTGATCCGGCAGTTGGTCGGATGGTTACAGGTGAACATGAAGTACGGGCAGTGATCCTTACATGTATGGATACATACCCCAGCGTCCAGTCAAACCAGTCATGTCCTCGTCGCGATATTCCATTAAGCTATGCTCCTTGAATGCATGTCTATATTTCCAATGGATGCATTGTGACAAGCAGTACAAAATGGTCGCGCAATGGCGCGCAAAAATCGTCAATAGTAGAACAAAATAGATGCAAATAAATCTCATTTTAAAAGCTTTGGACTGTGGAACCAGCAGTGTTGGTGAAGGCTGTACGATGCCCGCGCGATGGCGGGCGTGAAAACTAAAACTCCAAAATACCTCGTTTAACCAGGAACATTACGAGAAGAAATGTAATTTAAATGTCCTGATTACTCATTACGTTCACCCCCTGTCGGATAGGGCCCGTCCTACAACTTCCTCGCGGCGCACTCCGGCGCACTTACGGCACAAATGGCAACACAGCGGGATAAGCCGGGCAGCATTTGGTGTCCATGTTGAACAAGAAGAGGTTGCTGCAAACAAATTTAACAAAGGTAAGCGCGTGTGAGCAGCGGTGTAAAATCTTTGGTATGAAATCTTTCGAATCTCTAATGCCGCGATTGCACCGAGGCGAAGCGAAGCGCGCCGGGACCGGACAGTCGGCAAACAGACAATTCGACTACTTGTCATCTTGTGGCTACTTGTCCATGGCGGCATTTCATGCATGTAACCCTATGTAACTGGCCTGTCTCCGTCTAACAGATAGAGCGCGCCAGCTGCGCAATCGTGATGAGCGAGCGAGCTACTGATTTACCTACCAGACACGGTCACCCAGGCAGAACTCGTCCAGCGGGATCTTTAGCTCAATACACACGTCGGCTCCAACGGCCTGCTCGAGGCTCCACTTGAGGGGAGTAACTGCATGCATGCAGAAACCCCCAATCGATGGAAGGCTGACACTCGCTCGCGCGGATCTGGCGGTACGGTGATGACGGCGGCCGTGACGCGGAGCATCCAAACGATCCCCGCACGTACACATGCACGTACACATGCACGTACACACATATGTACGTACATATATGTACGTACAGACACACCCGTCCCTGTACCCTCATGTTGTGATATCCAGCAGTAACGCTTTTGCATGTTAGGGCGGGGAGGCTACGACCGTGGGGTCACCGCGGGGTCCACTGCAACATCATTAATAATACAAAACATCACAAACAATAAAAAAATAAATAACAACAATAATCCAGCGAGCATCCACATATTTACTGCAATATGCGAAGACTCACTCTTAAGGGCGTTGTACCCCTTGCCAAGGCTGGCCCAGCTCTGGGAGACGTAGCGCGGCGAGGGGGTCCCCGCGGGAGTCAGTCGGATGCCGGTGAGCGCGCGGCGGGCCGTCTCATTGGCGAGCACCTCTATCTTGTGCAAGAGGGGCTCGCCGCATTCGTTCTGCATGCAACGAATACGAAACGAAACGAACGGCAACCGGTATGTTACGTTGCGAATGACGGATAGATCGTGGGCGTGTTCTTCAATTCGACAAGGCAGTACGATTATTTGCGCAATATGTGACGTGCACGGTCGCGGTGTCACGCCCGCGCGGAAGGCGCTTACTTGCGCGTGTGATGGGTGATGGGTGAGATGACTGTGTGGCGGGTGCGTCCGGGAAAGGTCCGTTAGAGGGGCAGATGTTGAAGGTATGTAACATGAATGGTGGCCTGGCAGTGATCCTTTGTTTGGCCAGCAGACGGGCCGACCTTGCGCCAGCATATGGCATGTACGGTAGTACGGCAACACCTGGCATATGCAGTGCGCATCTGAACCAGCACGGCACCACGCACCTGTCACATCTGGCTCAAGTCAGTGGGCTGGCCCTACATACCCGGGCTAGACAGGTCTGCTGTCTAGTTAGGGTCGGGGCAGACATGCGCCCTTCCATGCCTCCATGGCCGCGGAATCCGCCCCTGGTCTGACGTGGGACCAGTACGGCATCGTGTTTGACCAGTACGGCATGGTGTTCGACCAGTACGGCATCGTGTTCGACCAGTACGACATCGTGTTCGACCAGTACGGCATCGTGTGTGACGACTCTTGCAGGCCGCACAAACAAGGCAGGTAGACCTACCGGGACAGACCGTTTGTCCGCGGGCACCTCCAGCACCTTAAAGCAGTACAAGGTGGAACCCGGACGGCGGCCCTGCTCCATGGCAATAACCGGTGAGACGTAGAACGGCGTCCTTGCGGCAGTTGTGTTGCACCTGCGGAAAGGAACAAGGAGTGAGCGACGGCCGTGAGCGACATCGGTGACGCGTTCGCCGGCAGCAATTAATTTTTGACCTTTCGCCCGAAAGCGCTGGTCGGTGCTGGTCGGTGCTGGTTGGTGCTGGCCCCCTGCTCGGCTCATGGGTTCGCTGTCAAGCGAACTCAAGAGTTCATTCCGTCATGGGTATTCATGCAGTCGTGATTGCTGCAGAAGTGCATACGGTGCAGTAACATATCCACCACGATGAGGATCCGGCATCATGACGAATCCCGTCGGAAAGAATCATTTTGAGCACCTCTGGCTGTCGATCGGTGGCGCATGGACTCACTCGCAGGCAGGCACCGGCGGCGGGTTGGGACTACAGGACCGCCCCTGGTTGAGGTCAAAGCAGCTGCCGGGTTTAGCTTGGCCGTACACGGTGAGGCCGTACGACGTTGACAGCGGGCACAGCTCCCCTAGCAGATCACCGAGGATGCCGTCCAGAGCTTGCTCCACGTTGGCCTTCACTGCGGCGACGCCGACGAGGGGAGCGAAGCTGCCGCAGACCTCCAAGGAGTCCGGCAGGCATTTGTCCGGGCTAATCGTGAAGTCCTCGACCACCGCGACGTTTGAATTGTAACCGATGGCTGTGAACGTTTGCGCGAGACTCGTCTGGAATCGGTTGCACATACCAGCACTGATGGTGACTGGCGGGAAGACGAGTCCCTGCGCAATTGAGATCACGACACATTGACGGCATGGCGGGGCGGAGGCGGCTGTGGGGGCGGTGGTGGGGCGGGGGCGGCGGCGGAGGCGGTGACGGCGGAGGTGGAGACGGGGGCGGTGATGGCGGCGGCGGGGATGGAGGGGGCGGCGGAGGAGGAGGAGGAGGCGGAGGCCGCGGCGGGGGCGGTGGAGGAGGCGGCGGGCTGGGCGACGGCGGCGGGCTGGGTGGCCGGGGTGAGGGAGGGGGCCGTGGCGGGTTTGGTGACGGCGGCGGCGGGCGCGGCGGCGCGGCGGTGGTTATTGGGCAACAGCTGCTGGAGGTCGTGTTGATGGTGTTGAAGAGCGCGATCTGGCAGGTCCCCGGCGCCGAACCGGCAGCGGGCGGCACACAGAGTTCCTCAACGGTGTCACACCCTGTGTTGTTGATGCCGGCTTTCAAGTTGAGGCAGACCTGGACGCCGTTGCTGGTGAGGCCGAGGCCGAGCTGGGTGAGGCGCAGGACGTACTTCCTCGTTTCGTTGATGCTATAGTAGTAGAAGTTGGGACTGATGGCGGTCGGAGTGTTGTCCACGAAGGCCCTGACGGTGGCGCTTCTGACCACGCACTCGTTTCGGACGTCAAACTGCAGCCAATGACCATTCCGCAAATCGCAGCAGGGCAGTTGATGTGAGAGTGCGTGTGAGGCGAAGTCAGGCATGCAGCAGGGGCCGAGAAAAGGGTTTGGCGGGGAGGTTGAATGGGATTTTTCCCTTCGCCTTAGATGGTTGGTGAGGAATCTTCGGCTTTCATCCATGGACTGGACTGGACCTTGAGGAGGCGTGTAAGCCTTTCACGGGCCTGCTGGACCGTGGACTGGATCGATCCGATCTATGCATTATCTATCGTAGAACATGGCCTCCCGCACCTACCTCCATCTTCTTCAAATCCACGTTACAGCAGCTGTCGCCGGGCTTGCAAGCGGTCTGGTTGACCCGAATGGTGAAACAGAAGGTGTTGTTGCCTTTGTAGGTGATGGTTGGGCCGACGCTGTAGGGCGAGGGGAACTGCGGCAGCCGCTTGCAGACGCAGTAGGGAAACCGTGGGTCAACGGCAGCCAGAAGGCTCTCGGACTCGGAGTCGGGTAGAGTCTCAACATCAGCCGGCAGGATTTCGATGTCAGCCAGCGCGACAGGCGGCCTGCAACGAACAAGCGCGCGCAGGATTTTTCTTACTGGACTCAATTGCTTTGCGGGCCATGCGGGCGAACTCCGCGCAAGTATGCTTGCTTGTGCGCGCGCGTGCACGTCCTTCCAGGCGAGCACGTCGAATCGCAATGCAATCTACGATTGCGCGTCCCTCATCAGCCTCATCCCATTAACAGACACTGCGTTTTCTTCCTATATATTGATCTAGACGACGAGCGAAGTCCGTCGGAAAAATTGAATACCAAACGTACCAAGAGAACGCTGCGAGGAAAGCAGCCAGCAGGCACGGGAGCCATCGGGCGCGGCGATACCACGCCATGGTCCGCAAGTGCATCCAAATGGTGTGAGAATCAGGTTACGGAAAGATTTATTGGTGCCCCGATGATTATATGTAGGCTAGTCGAGAGCCAATCGATGGGGGCCGTAACTGGGTATAACGAACGTACGGTGCTATGGTTTTGGCGGCAACAGCTGGAGCTGCGGTATCGAAGAAGCACCCCTCTGACATCATGCAAATGTAATATCAAATTTTATATTAATAGAAAATAAATATGTTAGAGTCTGTATTTCTGGTTTAATCTATCCATGCCATACGTATTAATATTCATCGTACGGTACCTCCTTGTTAGGCCCTGGCCTCTGCAGCGTTGACGGCGGAAACCTGCTAACATGGACACCTACCGGCAAGCCTCTGTAAACAGCCGTTTGGAACAGGTTTTACTTGCACCATGGGTGATTGCCCTGGCAGCAATGCCTGGCAATGCGATGTGTGTGGACTCACAAGCACAGGGTGCGTCCCTGAACGTCACCGGAGTATGATTCGAATGAATTGTAGCAGCCCCTCGTTTGCAGCGGTTTGTGACATCATGAGTGTATCTGTCGTCGTCCTGTAACCGTTAAGGCTCGTGAACAACCCTGTCCCGCGGCCGTTTCCTTCCAACGCCATGCGGCTCCTTCCGCAACTGCACCTGACCAGCTTATCACTACTATTGTCAGGGTCAGATGAAGGAGCAAGCCAGGCGTCATCTAATTTCGTAAGCTACGGACCCATTGGACCCGGTTGCTGTCTCTCGTCGTGTAAGGGCCCTGAGCCGTACGACGGCGCGTACCGGGCTCCTGCTGAGTGGGGCCTTCTGGACCTGAGGTGCAGTGGCTGCATGAGTCGGTTCAATAGTCGGCACGATTGATGCTGGCGGACGTTGCTCATGCGGTCACGGTTGCCATGGAGCCCTTCCCGTCGCGCTCCGTCAAGATATACCCTACTCCGAATCTGTGGTCAGGCAAGTCGGCATATACGTCCTGCGGTATGGGTTTACCGCTGCTTTGGGGGACCAACACGAATGCCGTACTCGACTGTTTACCATCCCTGCTAGTTGAGAAAGCGGTAGATGCCCCAAAGTACAAGTTCGGACGCGCTTTCCTCGTTAAGCAGCTCCGCACAAGGGACGGCCGTTGCGACGCAAGTTTTGCGCGCCGTTGCCGTTACCAAGAGCCACCATGCCCCACATCCACATATGCCCTAACCGCACCCTCAATCCCGCATCCGCCGCGCAAGCCCTCGACTCAGCCTAATGGCTTTCAGCAGCCCGTCCGCCACACGACACCTCGGTCAGATGCAGGCAGCGCCTCGTGTGTGTATATATATCCGCCCAAGGCAGCGCAATATCGCGAGCAACCGCCGCCTCTGGCTGGTTGCCCGTGCCCGTGCCGAGATCGACTTGTCAGCCATGCCTGCCAGTCACCATCAACCGCCGCACAAAACCCGTCTCCCAGTCCTGACCATCGCCTAGGCCCGCAGCCATCGATCTGTATCGTGCGCACAAGCGCCGGCACAACAACGACACGCGTGCTCTTGACGGACCACGGCCCAGCCTGAGCGTCACGCCGAGCTACACCCACGGGGCTTTCTTGAACCCCTCAAGACGGGCCCCCGCCCCGCCCGACCCCAAATGTACCCAGGTCCCCGCCGCGTCTCCAGACCCGTCAGCACACGGCCTCCCGCGCGCAGGCACCTCACACGTCTCGGCGTCGGCTGCGACACTGCTGTGGAGGGCATCCGTGGGGCCCGAAGCCTCCGGGAAAGGAATTCAGGCTCGCCGTGCTCGAGAGTCACGCACAACCACACACACACACACTCAGCGCCCAAGAGAGTTCTGCCTGCATCGCGGCCTGCGCCAGGCAGCCAGCACCAGCCAACCTGCACCTGCATGCTCGAACGAAACTAAACCTCCACAAAGGCTGGCCCGGCCTCCACGTCAATGTCGCCCATGCCCACGTCCTCCTCCTCCTCGCTCTCGTCGTCTCCGTCGACCTGCGCGGCGTGAGAAACAGCAACGTCATGACCTAAGCCCCGTGCCCGGAGTAATGTGGGACCGATCGAATCATGCGCCAGGCCGTCCCTGCTGTAGCGCCAACACCCTGTGTAAAGGACAGCACCTGGCGCTTCGGTAATGCGTTCGCAACGACGATTTCGAGAACACTTGAAGTGAGGGGTGCGTATGCGGGTACTGTGCGCGCCCCACTCATCGCACACCAGGCCTTCCGAACGGCGCTTTACCCTCCAGCGGCCTTCCGCGCTCAACAGCTGGTCACGCCAGGTGACGCTACCGCGGTTAAGCGGTTCAAGGTCCTGGGTTCGAGTCCTAGCGTGACATTGGTCGGGAGCCCGAGATCGTGGCTAGCTGCTGAGATGTGGAGTTGAGTATACTGCTGATGGATACATAGATTCGCACGCTGGAATGGTGGGGATGGCTGAATCCTCTGTCTCTACGGATGTGCGGATGAATAGATCCTTGGCCGGCAGGATCGACCGCTTTGGGCCCTCGGTTCGCATGTCATACGTGCCGTGTGATGATGGCTGAGGGTGTCCTTTCGCATCAAATACTTGAATAAAACTGCTAGCCAGGCTGATAACCTGACTTCGGCCAGCGTCGGGGTTTGGGTTTACCGTAGCACGTGGGGCATCGCACACGTGCCGCAATCACAATATCCCTCAACGACGAGGGTTTGTTCTTGGGTTGGGTGCCTCTTGCCTTCTCAACCCCAATGGCCGAGACCGACGCAGCAGTAACAAACGCCAGCACACTCCCCAAGCACACCGACGCACCTCCGCGTTCGCGGCCTCGAGCTGCTCCATCTTCTCGCTGAGCAGCCGATCGTCGCGCTCGCTGACCGCGCGCGCCGCCTCCTTGACCACCAGCTTGCCCCGGTTCGATTCAATGGACTTTTGGCAAGCCTCGCACGCTGTTGAGAGATGCGAAACGGGCCCAGCGAGAACGGTTTTCACATATTCGGCAGATTGGAGTTGTCGGAATAACGATGTTGATGGGCAGTGGTGATTGGCCGGAAGCAGCTGGAAAGCAGAGGCCGACTAGAAGCAGATTCCAAGCAAGAAAAGGTAATCAACCTATTAGCCCCCTCGCCAACAAGACCGCTCCTTAAGGTAACATGCCGCAGCCGGATTCGCCAGGGAGGCTTACCCGCCGTCAAGACCTCGATTCCTTTGTTCTTATCCAACGTCTGCGTTGTGAGCACGTACAGCGGCGGTGCCACGAGCTTCATCTTAACCGGGCACTCCTCCGTGCTCTGGGCTTCGGCCGCCCGGATAGCCGACTTGATGTGCTCAATGCCGTCGTACGTAAAACACGTCATCTCGACGTCCGCCCGGACCTTCAGCGGCTGTGGCGTCATGCGGCGCTTGATGTTCTTCAGCAACGCCTCCCGGACCTACACGGTAAGGCGAGAAGAAATGAGCATCAATCGCTTCGTAGTAATCCATAATCGGCGACCCTGGCACAATGAGAGGGTATATTGCATAAGGGGGCACATCGATCCCTGCATACGGCCGCTACGTCGACACCTCGTTTCGGAAAGGATACGTTCACGAATCTACGTCCACGCGTAGAACACATTCGGGGATCGATTCGGACTCAAACCTACCTCGGGCGACAGCAGCTGCGTCGCGGCGGCACCCTTCTCCTCCTCCAGGCGCTTGAAGATCGCATCGCCCTCGTCCGACACCATCGTTTTGAACGCGTCAAACGCGTGCCCGTACAACTTGTACAGCGGCCACGCAATGTTGTCGTACAAGGCCTCCAGATCTCGCCCCGTGGTCTCAGCCACGTGGCGCATGATGGAATGCACCTGCGGGGCAACGCATAACTACTTTGCCACGTGAACCTGGGCCGGTTCGGGATTCCTTACCTCCTCACTCCTCGAATAACAACTGACGCGACGCAGATAACATCTTTGTGCCCCGGAGGCTATCCGCAACGCTGACACGCGGTCAGGACCGGTAAATGCCCAAGACCGCATCTGAACTATGTCGCGTTTACCCCTCAAGGAGAAACGGCCCGAATCAGACCTTCCCCGATTCAAGAGCAATCCTGATGCTTGTTCAGGCCCGAGTCCGAAATGCACAAAATTCTGACCCTGCCTATGCCCTGCAGAAAGCCGCCCCAAGATCCCCACGCTCGAAGCTCGAACCCTGAGCTCAACGGACCCTGACCGTGACGAGGTAGGCCCCATCTTCCCGCGTGACCGCGCGGTACTACTGCCACCCTACAAAAGACAGCCCTTCGCCGGCGTGCTACTGGACGCTTGGTTTAACGCGCCCCACGCGTCGGTGAAGAGGGCGTTGACCTGAACGCGCACCCCGTACCGTGCCGTGCTGCTGCTATACCAACTGTGCCTAATCTGCGGCCCCCAGGTGGTTGTTCATCCTCAAACGCCACAGAGCATAAGCAGCCACCAGACCAGCTGGGCAAGGCACGAATCCCGTACCCCGCCCCTGACCCTCGGCACCCCGCCCCTTTGGCCCATGTAGATATCCTTGCCTGACACTCACCAGCTTTGATTTGTTATAGCGCTCCTCGCATTTTTGGACATCCTCCGGCGACACGCGCCTGGCGAGGGTCAGAGGCGCGTGTCAGGTGGGCCCCAACGTGCACAGAGTGTCACAAACAAGGCCTACCTCTTGGACAAATCGATGTAGCCCTTCTCTTTATCCACACGGAGAACCATGACGGGTTCTTGCCGTCCGACCTGCCCAAGCAACCATTTGTTACCGCAGCAGCCGCCAAGCAGACTTAACCTGCTTCATTGCTCAAGCAAAGTTCGGCTGCCTGTAAATCTTTAATCTAACCTTGATGAGCTTGGTGATAGAGCGAATGCGGCGCCTGGAAAGCTCTGATAACAGGATCATTCCCTCTATGCCATTGTACTCCAGCAGCGAAACATACGCTCCCATCTCCGCTATCGACTTCACCTACATAACCATAATTGAACGTTAGAATCTGCACTGTTCATGTCTCGCCTCCGGTCGCCGCTGCCTACCTGCACCATGACTACATCGTCAACTTCAGGATATTTTGCTTCATACATGCGGCAATCTTGATGTTGCGCCATATTTGCTAGGAAAATAAGCAGCTAGCCAAGCAAAGAGTCAGACGTTTTGTCTCAGCCGCAAGAGATCTAGCACAGCACCAGTCAAGCGATGATGATGAATTCTTTTGAGTATATCAAGAGCTTAGTCTCCTGCCAGAAAGGAAACTTTGCTGTTAGCTGCGAGTGAATCAACGACTCGGCACCCACGTACGGCTGGTACGGACAATGAGCCACGTTCACGATTCACCTTTCGCAGCCCATGGTTTGCCCTCCCTCCTTGCATTCCAGCAGCTCTGGCTAAGCCCAAGCATGCGCTTCGTATTCCTATGCTGGGATCCTCGTAACCAGGTGGCATGCATGTGCAGTCTCCTCGGCCTACTATTTTCCGACAAAGGCATCAATTGCTCAACCCCCGTGGCGCTGGGTAGCCGGGTAACCAATGGATCCAAACATGAGTGGTAGGTTCGGGAACATCGAAAGCCGCAGCAGACATGTTACACGACGCACACGATATGGGCTTCGGTGCACAATCCATCCGTCACGGCTGCACTCCCACGGTAACAACAGATAACGTTACGTACGAGAACAGTTCCGTCATGTTCTCAGCGTGACATCGTGACAAGTCGCCTGCCGAGTGTCACGAACGAGGTTTGCCCGGCGGGCATGCCCTGACATAAATAACTGTACAATCTTTCGCCTGGCTGGTCTGACGCCGACGAGTGTCAAAGATGCGACGGTCTTGCACTTGCGTGTGAAACCTCACGATGCGGAAGACAGGTCAGTCACCACGCCCCCCTCGGTCCGAACTAAACGAGCAAGTCAACAAGAATACCCTACCACACAACACACGAAGGTCTATTGTCAAAAACATGGGCCCTCAAGAACTCTCTTTCCGATTTGAGAACTTAACCTTGCAGTTCGCCCTTGCTCGGGACGCCCGCCATTTCCAGAAGGCCAGTGAATTGCCTAACATCACCCAAAACCTGCTCCGCAAATCCTCCAAAGCTTGCGGCGGCCCCATGACTAACCGGGAGTTATATCGCTATATCGGTTGCCCATGCTATTGGATATCACTGCTCGTCTACTTGCTCTTCACCCGGGTGAACAGCACGCCGGCGCCAAGTCCGATGATGATGCTGGTCAGATTCTTAGCGTTCGTGGGCTCAGCGAAGGCCACCAGACCGATAATCGCCACGGGAATCTTGTTCAGAGCGCCCACCAGGCTGTAAATCGTCGCCGTCGTCTGCGACAGGTACCACAAGCTGCTGAACGAAATAGCGAAACCGATGATGCCACCCATAGCTGAAACCATGAGGAAAGCGGAGTTTTTGAGCGCCTCCTGCTCGAACAGCCCGTTGAACTCCCCGAAGTACCACATCATCAGCAGGATGGGCGGCACCGAAAGAAGGTTATTGTAGTACACCTGAAATAGGATGCATGAAACCGGACACAGCTGATCGATCATGCGCAGGCGCAAGTGTGTGTTAATAATGGGCACCAAGCGAATGCAGCGGGCGCAGCAAGGCATCTGCGCACAGCATATGCCTGATCAACAGCTGAGGACGCGACACGGCGTTCGACAAACGAGGAGTCGTCGCAATACACCTCTTAGTTTCACCCAAACGGTTCAAGGTTTCACCCACCATGCTGAACTCGTCCATCTGGTTGAAGTATCATTGACGCATTGTCCAAAAGAGATGGGGAAATGCGCACAGTAGGGCAGGTTAGTCAGAAGGTATTCAGCAGGTGACATCTGATGCAACGAGATACCCCAAGCCTCAGTAAATCACCGCGCGCTTCGGATATCGTCTCCTGGACGTTAGCCGCATGCTGCATGCCGTTACAATGCCGCAATACTTGCACATGAGCCATTATTGCATTTTGTCAACACTGCATACATACGTCGTATCCAGCAGTTGCATTCCAGACGCTGGAACACCAACGCAACCCGGGACCCAGGGTTACAACAGCATCGTCGAATAGCAGGACAATTTGGGTCCGAGCCAACGAATCGTGCTTCACACCCCATCGTGGACTGGACGCTGCACATTGCTGGCCATGTTTCTGGCCCCTCCTTACCTTCTGCTTGTTCGTTGTGTGCTCAGCAACTTTATCCATCACGCTACGAAGGTACAGCGCGTAAGCTGAGGTGAAGACGCAGTTTGCTATCTGCCAGGAGTATCCAGACCATGTAAAGTTGGCGTCGGTGGAGGCTCCGGCAACAGCTGAGGCGAGCATGAGGCCCAGGCAACCCCAGACCTGCCAGCCGAACTGCCGCTTGTAGATAAAGACGTCGCCAAGGGCTGCGCGTAGGGTAATGGCAGGTACCAGGCCATTTTATCAAACGACGTTGTGCAACATACCGTATGCAACACCCTAGACGCTGGCCCCCAAATACGAGCGTGCTCACACATGTCCGCCTAAGAATTGGGTTTTGAGCCTCGACAGCCTCTGAGCGTGTGCATGTCCACGCAACTGTAGTCCCAAAGTTGACGAAACCCCAGCACTGTTGAAATGCAAGGCGACGCCGACATGTTCAACTGGCAGCCTCTTACCGGTCACGACGTTGCTCAGGTTCTTCCAAACGGTGACCATACCCACGCCGACCTCCTTCAATGCGTAAAAGCTTGTGCCGATCATGCCCACAAAGATAAGGTTCACAGGGAACCAGACCGCCACCAGGTCGAGCTTCAGGGGTTGAAGCTTAACGAATCCGAATAGCTCACAGAGCTTGACGAGTGTAGCAGCCAGGAGGCACTGAAAGCATAGCAACGCTGACGGGGCTGTGAACCCAAAGGAGGCCAGTGCATGTTTGTTCAAAAGAACCATGGAGCCCGAAGCGCAGCAGTAGCAGATGCCCGCAACAAGTACGCTGGGTAAACCGCATGTTGTCTTTACGGGCATCTGCTGCCCTGTTGCGATCGTCTTTTGCTGCTGTTGCGCGACAAGCGGCTGAGCCTCCTCATCATTTTGATTCACCATGGTTGCTGACTTGTTAAAGGTCCGGCGCAGGCCCCACATAAGAAGGAAGAAGCGAGGGTCGGCAGCCCCGAAGGGCGGTTCTCTTATTCAATTTTACGTCTCAACCAGACCGATGCCGATAAACATAGTGAAAAGTTGTTAGAACTTTACCAAACGTCTGCGAATCAGAAATGGTTGCCTTCGTGCCTGGTACGGAATACGGTAGACTTTGCGCGCCTCTCTGCAATCGGCAAGCATTCATGTAAACCTCGCCTGAGGGATTTCGTGTGCCTTCATCCGTTCGTTACGAGACTTTTGCTTGCCATGCAGCCTGATGTCATTCTCGCAAGTTTCCAGGGCAACAATAACCCGAGCAACAGCCTTTAACACAGACGTCAGAGCCGTCGTCCTTGTATATTCTGTGAGCAATTGCATCTTGTTTTGCGTAATACGGTTGTATAATATCTTATTTTTGAACGGCGGGACTCCGACCTACACCCGGCGACGTCGGGACCAGCCTAGTGACGTGCGTGACCACCGGTACTCACAAAAACCCCAAGCCTGATCATGCAGCAGGGTCAGCTCACATCATATTTCCCAGCGGCTCGCCCAAACCCATCGCTGGGGAACTCGCCTGGGCAGCGGACTCTGCGCCGACCCCTTGATGTCCTTGAGGAGTACTGGGGCTACTCCCAATTTCGGTTCTGTCAGGAACAAGTCATCGATTCCATCCTCACCGGAAAAGACTGCCTGGTCGTCATGCCCACGGGCGGTGGTAAAAGCATTTGCTACCAGGTACGGCAGCCGCGGCATGGGAATCCGGGGCAGCACACGGCCCTTGCGGTCATGTGTGGAATCATCCGTTTCAAGGGGTGGGGCAAAATCCCTCAGCCGCACGCGAGTGCAAAGGGAGAAGCCCATTGACCGCAGGAGTGCTGCATCAAGTGCATCAGCTACCCGCGGCCAACACGCAGTGACGACTTGTGGCCCCACATTCGCACGCACCGACCACCCACCAATGCCGTGCCGCGCACGCGCGCATGCCCATTCCGACGCGTGAGGTGGGCAGTCGAACAATCTCCTGGTGTCCACGCGCTGACATTCAGCCAGCAACCGACAAACGCAATCCGCCCACGAGCCTCTCCAACCCTAGCCCACATTTCCCGCGGGCGTTCCCTGCGACGCCAAGAAGCACACTGACCGCACACTTCATCAACCGCACACTTTAACCGCACCTGCACCCCCGTGCACCGTGCAGATCCCCGCGCTCGTCCAGGACCGCGTGTGCATCGTGGTGTCGCCTCTGATCTCGCTCATGGAGGACCAGGTGGCGGCCCTCAACGCCCGCCGCATTCCCGCGGCGTTCCTGGGCAGCGCGCAGAGCAGCAGGTGGGTGGCACGTGGCTGGAGACTGCTACCCGCAGCAGCAGCAGGTGAGGTCGCAGGGTCAGCCACCAGGTAAAGAAACAAATACCGCTACCAGGACAGTCTATAGCTGGGGGGTGGAACGTGGCTGGAGACTGCGACTCGCAGCAGCAGCAGCAGCACCGCGGACAGGGGACGCACGGCACGCTGGGCGGATGGGCTCGGCCTTTGCGCTCGCCATCACCTCTGGGGCACAAGGGCAGGGGGAGACAGCACGAGGCCGCCGTCGGCACTGCGGCTGTGGAGAACTTGAGATCCTCCTGCCTGATCCCTTCCTGGTCTCCCCCTTTGATGCAAGCTCAGTACTTGGAAAGCGTGACTGGCTGACTGCCCGACAGCCATAATAGGTAACGCGCGACCGGCGGCTGTCGTCCTGCAGCCCCTGGTCGTCCTGCAGCCCCTGGTCGTCCTGCAGCCCCGTCCTGCAGCCCCTTCCATCGATGCAGCGCTGAGAGATACCGGGCAGTGTGGGTTCGTTCACGACCGGGTTCGTGGAGACGCTGCCTGACTGAAGGTGTCTGACTGAGGGTGTCTGATCTGCACCGCTCCCCGGTTCAATGCCGCCGTCGCGTCCGCGACGGCTCGGTGCCCGCCGCCCTCAGGCAGGTCAAGGACGATGCTTGGGCGGGGAAGTACCTGTTCGTCTACCTGACGCCGGAGCTGGCGACCTCGTCGGGGCCGGCGCTGGCGGCTCTGCACGCCCGCCGCGGGATTGCATTGGTGGCGGTGAGACGAGGTTTGCGGGTTGGGGGGTGCGGGGAGGCTGAGCTGCTGCTGTTTTGAGTTGCTGCGGTACTAGGGGGGTGGGGTGCTGCAGGGGTGGGGTACTGTAGCGATGGGGCCTTACAAGGGATCAGGGTACCACGAGGTCGGAGGTGGGTCGGGGGACCAGAGGGACATCGGGGCAGGCCAGCATGAGCACACCAGGCAGCAGCAAGTATGTGCTTTGCGTGGGTTGCCTTCCACGGAACGCACGAGAGCTGGTCTCTATACACACACACACACACACGGGCGGGTTTCGGGCGTCCTCGATTTCCACCGCCTACATAGACTATTACGCTGAACTTCGCTTCTCGCGGCTCAGTTTTCTTTTACACCTTTCCGGGCTTGTCCCTTGCATGTCACGGCCTCCTGCGCTGCCTGCCTACACACACGTTCGTTTCCATTTTTGCGCCCTCAAGCACACGTATATAAGCACCCAGTCCTGTCAGCACGAGTCCCAAATGACTGCTGCATAACACGAATACGCGTGTGGAGGGGTGTCATTTTGCATCATTCTGCATTCCCGATGTTTCCCTTCTTAATCCCCAAGTGGCCTTGCTGCTGTACCCCCCGCCCGCCCTCAGATAGATGAAGCACGTGAGTGCGGCGACGGCGATGCCATGCGGTGGTGCACCGAGCGTGGCGTGAAAGTGGCGACATGCCATAGCTGTGTCGAGGGCTGATCGAGTCGTGGACTGGGGGATTTTTGATGCGGGATGTCGGAACGGCAGTGCCGAGTCCCCGGGGGCTTCTTGACGTAGCGCGGGTTTCTTGCCGTAACCTGAATGACCCGTGTCGTATCACCGCCGTACACCCCACAACACCCTGCAGATTGCGTGTCCGAGTGGGGCCACGATTTCAGGTGAGCGGCCGTGCGTGGCGCAGGATGGATGCGGTCGTTGATGTCCAGGGGGCTTTGACAGTTGTCAGTTGACAGTTGATGCCGACTGCTTCCGCTGCGAAAGTCTCAAAACACAAGCTGCTGGGCTGGGCCCCATCGGGGACTGTCCGAAACAGGTCAGCGGGGGAGCCCCACTGACAAGCTGACCTCACACTGACAAGCTGACCTCAACACTGCAGGAACGCCCGGACATGCGTGCCAAACGGCCATCTTCGTGGCACGGCCGCGACCGTCTCCCAGTCGGGTTCTGGGACGCGCATCGCGCCTTTGTCGTTTCAACCCCCGGGGGCTCGCTGCCGTGGCGTGTGCTGGTGCTGACCGCGCCCCGCGATCATAAACCCTCAACCCTAAACCCTGCAGGCCCGACTACCGGCGGCTGGGCACGCTGCGGGACGCCCTCCCGGGAGTGCCCCTGGTGGCGCTGACCGCCACCGCCACCCCGCGTGTGCGGGAGGACATTGTGCGCAACCTGGGCATGGGCCCGAGCGCCGGGTGAGGGGCGGGGGCGGGCGGGGGCCTGGGGTTGTGGATGGGGCCGGTGGTTTGCGCACGTGCGGAGAGGTGGGGCCGCCCGCGGGTGGGTGGGCTGCCCCTGAATGGCTGTATGGGTAAGGAGTGGAAGGATGGAGACGTTGGTGTGTTTAATGACAAACCCGCCCGTTAGCGTGTGTTTGCTAGCGTGTGCTTAGAAAAGAGACCCGTACGACCCAAACCAAGTACCAAGTACCAGTAGTGTGTGCGTTTTCCTAGCCGTGGCAAACGCTCACACTGCTAGTACTTGGTTGTTTGGCTACTGGTTACCTTGGCTAGGAAGCCCGCCTGTGTGTGTGTGTCTCCTGGACGGAGGGCCTCCGAGTGCACCGGTTGAAGGGAACGTCGTGACCTGGCTCGTCGCATCAAGGGGACGGCGGCTTACAAGTTGCGACACCCACGTGCGCCTCCTGTCATTACCCGCCTTTCTTCTGCCCCCAAGCCAAGTCAATAAAGACAGCGAAAACGCAACAGGGCCATAAACCGATAACCGCCGATGTTGTCATTTATGGAGACGGCGAAGCGTTGTCCTCCCCCCCCCCCCCACACACACACCCGCCCCCAGCCGCTTCGTGGAGTCCTTCGAGCGGACGAACCTGCACTTCTCTGCGCGCCAGAAGACATCCGTGGCGGAGGCTGCGACGGAGCTTCTGGCTGCCGCGGGCAAGAACCGGGGCCAGGTGGGGACGCGGTGTCGAGTCGACCTACGGAGGACTTGGAGGGTCCGGGCGTCCCGCCCGGGGGACGGCCGGGCCCCTCTTTGCCAGCGAGGTCTGTGGATGCCGTGTGCAGCTCCGCACGCCAACAAGCCGGGCCCGTCCGCCCCCCCCCCCGGCGCTCAGCCATTGCAAGCCCTCCCAAACCGGCGGGGGGACGGACGGGCGGGCGGGCCCGCCTTCAAAAAGCGGGCGTAGAACCGCACCGCACCTGGCTAACGGTTTCGTGGATAGAGCCACGCGCAGCGCGGTCAGTGGAGGGCCTATCGGTCATGATGCTCCGCCCTCCCCTCGCCTCCCCTCGCCGTCCCTGGCATCTTTGGGAACAAGCCCGCGGGTGTCACCCCCTGCACGCTTCCACCCTTTGTTCACTCCTTACGTCTCCCCGCTCCAGCCCGCTCCAGCAGACCTCTTCCCCCCGCAGCACCCGGCTCCCATCTGGGTCGGGTTGGTCCTTCCAGCTTGATCCTCCCAACACCCACCCTGCGCCGTCGTCAGGTTCCCTCCACCCTGATCTACGCCCTGACCACCCGCGAAGTGGACGAGATCGCCGCCTACCTCAACCAACCCACGGTGTGAACCGGGGCCTGTTGATTAATATGTCGAACCGAGTCGGTTTGAGCACAAGCCGGCCAGAACAGGGTGCCTCGACGCTGGTTGTCCCGCCGCTGGTCCCACAGCTTCCCTCCAAGACCCGAGGGGCGGACCTTTTCGCTCTGACAGCAGCGCAGCGACAATGTGTACCCCAATTCCTCATCCCCCTCCCAAGAACCCACAACCCCCATCGGGCTGCGAAGCTGCTGTGCTGTGCGGCGGTGTCTTTTTCCAACTCTTTGGCTGCAGATCCTGAACGGCCGGGCGGGCAGGTACCATGCCAAGATGACCCCCAAGGAGCGGCGGGAGGTGAGAAGCCTGTGGGGGTGGTGGGGATATAGGAAATTGGTAGACATATTTATACTGCGCTGCTGCCAGAGCGAATATCCGATACCCCCCCCCCGTGGTGGTGGTGGGGGGGTGCAGTAGGCGCGGTGGCGGAGTGGGCGCTGTGCGGCCGCCCCCCCCCGGCTGCGGCGCGAGGGTAGGCGGCGCCGCATGATCCGCGCAGAGCGGGAACTCGTGCACCGGTGCGCGACCGCCTCCCCGCCACTCCAAAGATGTGCGGCGCCGCATAATCCGCGGCAGGGCCATGGCCAAGAACAGGAACCTGTTTGTTTGGCATCGTGTCCTGTCGACGTCCCTGTGTTCTGCAGTGGAACTGACGCCTTGGATGACGCAATGCCCGCCGTACCGTCGTACCGCCGTACCTCAGGCCCACGCTGCCTTCATGCGGGATGACCTGGACGTGCTCGTCGCGTCGGTAGCCTACGGTGGGTGGCTGGGTGTGTTGGTTGGTTGGTTGGGTGGGTGGGTGGGTGGGTGGGTGGGTGGGTGGGTGGGTGGGTGGGTGGGTGGTTCAGGCGCTGTGGCTGAGTTGAGTACGGAATGTGGGCTTGGGGAATTTGAGTTGGCCATCCGAGGTGCCCGCGAACGATCCGGGGTCTGGGCCTCCTCACTGTCGATCCATCTGGTCCTGCTGTGAACTTGCGTCTGAGAAGCGGATGACGGCCCCATAATTGAATGATGATGCGTCGTCAGCAAGGCCCGCGCATCCACCGCCCGCGACGTGGCATTGGAGAACACTCCCTGCACGCTCGCCAGGCGGCTGTGTGCAGCTCCTATCCGCCCACCGATTCGTCTTGGCTGGCTGGCAGCAGCGCGGACGGCTCCGTCCGTTGGATCATCTACCTCTCTGTAAGGGCCCGATGCCCGGAGTATTGAAGAATCGACCCTTTCTACTGCTGCTGCATTGCTACTGCCGCTTTGCTGCTGACTGCTGCTCTGCTACTGCCGCTCCGGCGCTGCTGCGCTGCCTCCCATGTCGTTCCAGGCATGGGCATCGACAAGCCCAACATCCGCACCATCCTGCACTGGGGCTGCCCTGCCTCCGTGGAGGCGTACTACCAGCAGGCGGGCAGGGCGGGCCGAGACGGCGCCAAGTCCAGGTCCGTACGGCTGTCGTACTGCGCATCTCCGTACTTGCAGGGACATCGGGAGCGGGAACGTGCGCGGTGCGGCCGCTGGAGATCTCATGTCGGGCGCGGGTGCCGCGCCGCACGGCGGCGGGGAGGAGGTTGCGGGCCCTTCTGCTGCTTCCGGTGCTCTGATGTCGTTCACGGCCCTCTGCCACCTTGTGCGGACCCCCACACATCCTTCGTCGGTGCTGAGCGTGTCTCTGCGCTTTCACTTTACCTGCTTTATCCGTTTTCTTCCCGCAGGACTACCAAACCTGCGCCTCGTTCCCTTCATTCTCTCTGCGTAGGACGTCCACCCCTGGACCCCTGCCCCTGATTCTGACGTCCACCCCTGGACCCCTGCCCCTGATTCTGACGTCCACCCCTGGACCCCTGCCCCTGATTCTGACGTCCACTCGATCGACCCATCACCCATGTCGGCCGCTGCCACCGACCACTGGGCCGGTAGTCCTCCTACCACCGCTCCCCGCACACACATGCACATGCACATACACATACACACAGTCTCCCTCACGGCGTGTTAGCCCGCCAAACGCGCACCGCGCAGGTGCCTGCTGCTGTGGAGTCCCGCGGATGCGATGACTCTGGCCCGGATCAAGGAGGCGGAGGGGATGAGCGCGGAGGGCCGGGCGGCGGTGCAGGAGGCCATGGCCAAGATGCAGGTGGGCGCGGGGAGAGGGCTCGGGCCCGATCTGCCGCGGCGGACGGAAGGAGGGTGGGTAGAGGAGCGTTGGGCGTAGGATTGGGGCCGGAAGACGGCGGCGCGGGGGACGGAGGATGGTGGCACGGGGGGCGGAAGATGGGGGGCGGCGCTGGCCCGCAGCGCAGCTGGGGCCGGAGGACAGCATCGATGCAGACCCTGGCTTGTTGTGCCTCTGCGAGGATGCGTCAGTGCCGCGCTTGGAGGCCGTGTGGGCAACTCGCCTGCCCGGGGCGAGGCGGGTGGGGGCCGTGTAGGTGCCGGGCCATTGGAGCGCTGGATGAGCTCGAAAGCGCTCACCGACCGACCAAACCAAACAAGTAAAAGTGAATGTTTTGTGAACGCAGCTCGACGCCTCCCCTCCGCAATCAAAGATGTCCTGACACGCCGGGGTCGCTGGAGATCAATACTGCCTCTCCGAAAAAATTTCTCCGGAAATTTTCTCTTCAAAAGAAATCTCTCCGCATGAAATCTCACCGGAAAATTAGTTCGAAAGAAATCTCTTCGAAAAAAATTCCCTTTCAAAACCTTCGCCGCAGGGTTACTGCCACTCCACCGGCTGCCGGCACGCGCAGCTGGTCAACTTTTTCACCGCCGGCGTGCTGCCGCCCCAGGTGCGGTGTGCAGCGGACAGGAAGGGACGCGACCGCCCACACCCCGCGCATGAATGAATGGCATGCGACCGCCAGTGCCGGCGACTGGGAGTGCGACTGGCAGCCCTGGGCCTCGAGACGCGCCACATTGGGATTCTGACCGGGCCGCTGCGGCTCTGGCGGCTTGCTTCAGCCTCATCCCCAGCCGCCTGCGCAACCACCTTGGGCTGCTGCACATACCCGGCGAATGTGATGTCGCGGTCGCGGTTGCGGTGCCTTGTTCGTTGCGCGGGTCTGTCTGTGCGCTAGGACGTGGGTGGCTGTGCCCCGAGTGTCGGATGGGGGGCCGCGTGCTTGGGATGGGCTGGTGGCGTAACTCCCGATGCCATCCACCAACACACCCACCAACACACCCACCGACCCAACCACCGACCCAACCACCGACCCAACCACCGACCCAACCACCAACCCAACCACCAACCCAACTACCGAGCCACCGACCCAACCACCGACCGACGGCTGCCCCGGCAGGGTCCCTGCCGCGGCGGCTGCGACTCGTGCGACCGCCGGGCGAGCGGCGAGGTGGCCGTCCGCGACATTGCGGCGGAGGTGAGGGCGCTGCGCAACACGTGCCTGGCGCGGCGGTGTTGTCAGGGCGGGCGCGGCGAGGAGGGAACGGCAGGATGACGCAGGGCAGGGTGGGGGCGGCGCGCAGCCTGATTGTGGGCCTGGAAGGTCGCCTGCTGGGCTGCGCATTACCCCGCGTGTCGAGCCACCGCTAGACCTTGGTTCGTCCTCCTGTGTGTTTAGTGAAGCTTTGGGAAATGGACGACACTGGCCGCCGCCCGGGAAGTCCACCTGGCTCTTAACACAGATCCGTCTTGTGACAGATTCGGCTTGCGTCAAGACCGCAACGCGCGTGGGCACACATTCCTAGGTATTATCCATCATGTCACGCCGTAACGCGCGTGGACACTACACCGGGGTTACGCCAAGGCGTAACTCCTGCCTCTGTCCCGGCGCGTCTGCCCCGGCACCTCCCGAAGCGCCACCCTCTACATCTGGCCCGCGCTGAGGTCCCTACTTTTTGAAGAAGCCTGCTGGCCATCTCCGTTGCGCAAAACGCACAAACGCCGCCCGCCCTTTTTTGGGCCGTCACCCCCGGGTGCCGCCGCGCGCCCCGCAGGCCCGGCTGCTGCTGAGTGCGGTGGAGGGTCTCCGCAACAAGTTCGGTCTGGCCCGGCCGGTGCAGCTGCTGAGGGGCTCCCGCTGCAAGGACCTGCAACCCTGGATGATGGACGCCACGCACGCCATTAGCGGGGGTGAGGCCAGGGGCGGGTGGGCTGGCATCGGACCCGGGACAACATGGGACCGGGGGGGACAACATGGGCCCGGGGGGGACATCGGGCCCGGGGGGGACATCGGGCCCGGGGGGGACATGGGAGACATGCGTCGCTGTGCATGTTGTACGGCAAGGCAGGGCGCTGCGAGCCGTAGGGGGAGGCATCCCGCTGCGGGCCTCTCTTGGGGAGCGGCCGGGGACACATTGAGCATGTCGGGTTGGTATTCCTTTCCGGCCTCGCTGTCTTGAAAACCAAACATTGCTCCGCAGGCGCACCGTACACCCTGCCGCCTATGCCTGGGCACTGACTTTGCCTGCTAAGTGCCCAGCGTGCCTTCTAACCCTTCAGAACTTGCTGTGCCTCGTGCCTTGTAACTGAATCGCGTGCTCCCTTTAACTGAATCACGTGCTCCCTTTAACTGAATCACGTGGGCCCGTACCTTCGCTCCGCCCTTCACCGCCCGGCCGCGCCGCCAGAGCGCCTCCACGGCGCCGGCACCGCCCGCAGCGAGTCCTGGTGGAAGGGCCTGGGCGGGCTGCTGGCAGCCGAGGGGCTGCTGCAGTACCACTCTTCGGGCGACTTCCAAGTGGTGCGAGTGTCGGACCAGGGTGAGCGGCGGGGAGAGGTGGTAAGAGGACTACTAGGCCAAGGGTGAGCGAGCGCCGACGAAGGGCTGTGACGCGAACCTCCCCCACCATCTCCTCCCCCCCCACACACACACCCGACGTGCACGGTTGACATGACATGGGTGCCATGGTACTGCAGGTTCCAGGTGGCTTCGGAGCGGCGCATCCCTGGAGCGGGAGCTGCCGCCCGCCCTCCTGGTCAGTGAGCGGGGCCACCTTTCGGACAGGGGGGGGGGGTGGCGGAAGGGGTTGAATTGCCCGGCCGGTCGCAAGGCCAGACAAACAGCCTGGGCCTGTGTGCATGTGACCCTTCGCCGGGGCCTCGCGCCAGATTGGGAGCCACACGCCTTCGGATGCCGGGGTCAGGAGGGGTGGACGACCCGCCCCTGCCGGCGCCCGCCCGCCCTTCAAGGCCCTTGGTAGAGCCCACTCCTTGGCCTGTGGTCCCTGGTTCTGGGCCCGTCTGTGTGACGGCGCCTTTACCGCCAGAGCCACCGCCGCCGCCGCCGACGCCGACGCCACCGCGAGAGCTGCCACCGCACGCACCGCTAGAGCCGCCGCCGCCGCCGCTCCTCCGCGTACTTGCCCGCAGGAGGAGGAGATGCGGGCGCACCGCGAGGCGATGGCCAGGCAGCGCCAACAGGTCCGTGCGTGCGTCCGTGCGTCCGTCCGTCCGTCCAGCCAATCGCCTGCTGCGTGTCGGTCCGTCTGCCTGTCGGTCCGTCTGCCTGTCGGTCCGTCCCTTCAGTCGCCTGTCGGCTGATTTGTTGCCCTACCTACTGCCGCGGCCTTCACTCTCGCGTAAACCAGCAGCCATGAAATCTGATCGCCCTGCTGACTGCGAATCCAACGCCACCTCTCCGCTTCGCCCTACCGCCCCCACCGTTACTGATTATTGTCCCTACCGGCCCCACCATCTCCCACTCGTACCTACGCGGCTGCCCCGCACCATCCTGGGTCTCATGCCCCGTGCGGACGGTCGCGGGGGGCATCACGGCCCCGGCGGCGGGGGGGGGCGGCCGGGTGGCGGCGGGGGGGGCGGCCGGGTGGCGGCGGCGGCGCTGGTGACCTGTGCAGGAGGAGCGCCAGCAGGTGTGTGTTGGGGGGCTGCGGTATGCATTGCGTGCCGGGGCTGTAGTGTTTTATGGCGTGTTGGGGCTTGAGGTCTTCGATTGTGTTGGTGCTTGATAATGCTCAAGAGTGTGTTGGACTGTGTGGAGGTGTGGGCTGGCGCTGACGGGGCACCAATGACCTATCCGCCAACGACCTATCCCCCAACGACCTATCCCCCAACACCCTGTCCCCCAACGACCTATCCCCCAACACCATATCCCCCAACGACCTATCCCCCAACACCCTATCCCCCAACGACCTATCCCCCAACACCATATCCCTCCAACCCAATGGACCTCCGGGCGCTGCAGGCGATCACTGCGGAGGCGGAGGAGCTGGAGGCCCTCCGTCAGGCTCTGCGGGATGAGAGGAAGCGCGTGGCAGACGGCCTGGGCCATAACGTGAGCTGGCCGAGAGGGGGGGGGCGCCCACGGGCGGGCGCAGGCGTGGTGGTGGAGGGCCCGTCGGGACCGGGAACGGGAGGGCGCAACGGCGGGCGCCGCCGACCTGCGGGCCCCGAAACCCAAATCGTGCCGGGGAGGGCGGCACCGCGTCTCTTCGGGCGCTGTAACACAGACACGCTCGTCCAACACTTGCCCCTCCGGGCTGTTTCTGTGTAACCCTCCCCCCCTCCGCCCCTGCCCTCCCCTCGCCGCCCCTCAGGCCCCAGACACGCTCGTCAACGACCTGACGCTGGACTCGCTGGCGAGGCTGCGGCCCCAGGAGCTGGCGCATCTGCGGCTGGTCAGCGGCATGGGCCAGGCGGCGGTGGAGGCGTTCGGGGAGCCGCTCATGAGGGTGGGTGCGGCAGAATACGGCGACGCGCACGCATGTGTTTGCTCCTGGAGAAGTAAGTGGGACGATTTTGTGTTTAGATCAGAAACCCGCCCGACCCAAACCACACACGAGTGTGTGTGTGTGTGTTTGTGTGTGTGTGTGTGTGTGTGTGTGTGTGTGTGAATCGTTACATATCTGCCGGGCCGACGCTGGCCGGGGGCGCTAACCCGCCCCATACGGGAGACCGCCGAAGCACTCTCCCCCGTATTGGGGAGAGAGGGCGTAAGGGGCCTCTGTCCCCTTGCTCTCAACCAAGGGCGCGCGCCCGATCCCGATGACAGCTGTGGCCCCTCAAGGGATTGGGCGGAAGCCCATCCCGGGCAGTCTGCGCCTCGCAGTCCGCTGTTCAACCTCCTCAAGTCCTTGCAGCACCCAGGGCGCGTTCCTGAGCAATTCGGAGGCGCGCCCCTGCCCGGTGCGGTAAAACTAGCCTGGTCTCGCGTCCCAACCTAATCGTACTAGCTAAGGTTGCACCCTCCGGCAGGCCTGCCCGCCCAGCTGAGTCAGAGCGACGTCGCACACGTCAGGCCTTGCTGGGTCCGGGTATGCAGTCGGGCGCTCCATGATGGGGCTATGGTTTGCACAAGGCAGCACATCACCACGTAAGCATGCCTGTCGTACACCCCTTCCCGTCGCGAGCGGCCCTCGCCTACAAGTCCCGCTGCCAACTCCCACTGGCGGTGTGTTGGGCGACGGCGTGTTGTGTGTGCGAAGGGAAGGATGCGACGGCTTGCCCGGGTCATATATTTAGCCTACGACGGTGATGGCCGATATAATTGATTTGAACTGAAAGCTCTGTTGCCATCGCCGCCTCACCCCACCGCCTCTGTTGCCATCGCCGCCTCACCCCACCGCCTCTGTTGCCATCGCCGCCTCACCCCACCGCCTCTGTTGCCATCGCCGCCTCACCCCACCGCCTCTGTTGCCATCGCCGCCTCGCCCCACCGCCTCTGTTGCCATCGCCGCCTCACCCCACCGCCTCTGTTGCCATCGCCGCCTCACCCCACCGCGTGTTCTTCGCAGGTCATCCGGCGTTTCCTTCAGACCGCACAGCACCTGGGGCGCGGCGCCGGCACCGACTGGATCTCGGTCGCGCGGCTGAGGGGCCGGAGCGACGCGCTCGCGGCCAGCAGCGCGGCGGCGGCCGCGGCCGGCGGCCCGGCGCCGGCAGCCGAGGGCGCCGTGGACGTGGGCGAGGCGTCCCGGCAGGCGGCACGGCAGCTGCTCGGAGCCCCCAAAGGCGCAGCCACCGAGGCGGGAAGCCAATGGCAGGTGGGTCTGTTATCGTACTACGGCACAGACCTCATGGCCTCTGCTTCTGTCTTGCGCGTTACCATGTATGTGCCTGGCCGGCGGCCGCCGCGCCTGTGGGTACCGCCGCCGGCCTACGGCCTCGCTCCCCGTCGGTCCTGCCCAACCTCCCCCCCAGGCGGGGATGAGCGCTGCGGACATTGCCACCAAGCGGCCGCGACCCATCGCCATCAACACCGCCCTGGGTGAGTGGCCGTGCAGCGGATGTATGCGGGTCATTCAGGCCGGCGCCGGCGGCCGGCAGCGGACGTCCGGGCTATACCCGGGCGATGTGAGGCCGTGGCGGGGAGGGTTGCCGCCTGGCATACATCTCGCTCCGTGTTCCGTTGGATGCAGGCTACGTGGCCGAGTGCCTGGCGGCGGGCTTGGCGGGTGACGCGCCTCGACTGGCGCTTGAGGCAGGCCTGGAGCGCCCCAAGGCAGTGGCGGTGAGATAAATGGCAGGGGTTGTGTTGGCGCGTCAGGGCATGGCAGCACATAGTGCGGACAGGAAAAGACCAAACGTCGTATGCCGTACAGGGCCTCCTTTCACAGCAGATCTGCACATTCAAGACTTCATTGTGTAGCATCAATATCGGGCACCTTTTCATTCAACTTATTAAGCAAATGAAGAGCTTCCTTTTGGTCGGTACTGCAACCCGGGTGGGGCTCAGCGAGCGCGAGTAGGCTGAGAAGGGGTCATCGCCAGCGACACGACGAGGGGCTGAGGGGGCCCCGTGTCTATTTTGCTCCATCTCCTGTTCGGCCGGGGTCCCCGCTTTCCGAGAGTTCATCCTGAAGAAGTCAGATTCCGTGGGCCAAGGCGGGCCGACTAATCGCACCCACCTGCGAGATATGTACCGACCACATACGAACCACTGAGGGCGAAGCGGTGAACGCGGGTTGCGAAGGATGTCAATATCGCACTGAACGGCACCTGCTCTCATGCTTCGGGCGAACGGACATGTGCTCTTGAGGCCGGCGTCTACTGCCCGCCAAGGTTGTGGTTGTGGTTGTGGTTGTGTTTCTACAGCGATCAATGTTTACTATTGCGGGCCTGGCTGCCCCACATAGCTGCTGCCGCCACCCTGTCACCTCCGTGGCCCACCCCCGGGGTTTTCTTCATGCAGGTGGCCTCGGCCATTGAGAGCCAGGCAGCCAACGGCATCGGAGCCGTGAAGCGCTTCCTTGACAGCACCGGCCAGCCCACTGAGTACGGCCAGATCAAGGTGAGTTTTGACCAATCACATAACGCCACCGGCTGACCCCAGTCCTCTCTACGGTGGCAGCCTACGGTGAACGCATGGAATGGCGAGTTGTGTCAAAACCATTACAACAATCTCTTGCAAATCACATAACTCGATGAAACCTTATTATGATAGTATAATCTAATGATTTTCATATAATGTTGGTAAAATGTGATGCGGTAGTCATCCTCCACTTCGGAAGGCTGGCAGCCTGCGAATTGCCAGGATCGAACTAGCGACCTCTAGATCTTCAGTCTAGCGCTCTCCCAACTGAGCTAAATCCGCATGTCCACTATTGGAAAATAAATATCATAAGAGTCCATGGTAGGCTCTGTCGTACAAAACGCATCCGTACAACGTACAATTCGTATGGGAGTTCCCTGAGCGCTGGGTGCTCGTCCTTCGAATCCCTTGTAACGATGCTGCTACGGTGGCTGGTCCACAGACCAGTGCGTTGTCACGTCAAACGTGACATACGAATTTTATTTGCTAAAGTGACCATGTTTTGGAGAGTGTTAGCGCGCGTGCGCTTGCTACTGTGTCGTGATACCTCTCAACAGCAATACCTCCTATGGCGCAGCCATTCCCGCCTACCAAATCTGCAACTCCCCTCGTATGTAACCCTTGTGACCACGCAGGTGGTGGCCGCACTTATAGCCATCAACGCGCTGTGGTTTGCGGGCGGCGAGGTCCCTCACAGCCGACCTCCCAGCGCCCCAGCAGCCAACCCCTACGTGACACAGCCTCAGCAGCCATCTCCCCGGCCGTCACCGCTCGGCGGCCGCCCGACGCCGCCCTCGCAGTCGCCGCCCGCGACCACACCGTCTGGCCCTGGCGACAGCGCCTCGCATCCGGGCGGAGCACGCTGGAGGTCAGCTCCGTCGCCGCGGCCGGGCGACTGGGCCGCTGGAGGGCCCGACGACTGGATCGATCTCCGAGCTGCGGCTCGCCCGCAGGCATCGATCTCCGGCGCTGGTGCGGCGGCGGTGGCGGTGGCGGGGCCGGGGGAGGGCAGCGGCGTGATGGCGACAGCGGCGGCAGCGGGGCCCCGCGGTGGCGTCACGTCGGGGACGTCCCAGAGCCTCCCGTCGTTCAATCCGCGGTCATCCCCCGGCCTCCCGCCGTGGCCAATGCCAACACCGGGGCCACACCCGCAGCAGCACCCGCCGCGGCAGCAGCCGCAAACGCACCCGGTCCAGAGCCCGTACGCGCCGGCCAGCAGTCCCGGCCTCAATGGGGCAGGCTTCCACCAACCATCTCCACATCAGGGTTGGCAGCAAGGGCAGCTGCTGCACGCGGGTTGCGGTCCGCGGCACTCACCACCACAGCCCCAGGGGCCCGCAGCCGCGATTCCAAACCCTCAGTGGCAGCCACGACAGGGGCAGCAACAGACTCCGCGCGAGGCGCACGACGACGGAGGCCACCCACAAGGCCCCGTACACCCAGGTGGACTGTACGGCAGATTGCCGATGTCGTACAGTGACCCGATGACCTTCCCGTCGGCCGCGGGTCGAAGCGCCGCGCTGGACGCCGCTGGCGGCGGCGGCGGCGGCGGCGGCTCTGACGGTGCATACGTCAGCAACGGCGGCAGCCTGCTCGGGATCAGCGACAGTCCCGTCACACTCGACGGAATCTGCGCCGCTGCGTCAGCAACGGCCGGCACCGCCGGCAAAGCAGCAAGCGGTCCCGCAGCCGGCGGATCCGGCACGCAGCTCCGCGTCTGTGGCACGGCCGCCAGTGGGGCGACCGCGTCGCAGGAGTTTGCATTCGACACGGCGTGCATCTCACCCAGCGATACGCCCGACCTGGTGGTGTCAAGCAGCCCCGCCGGCGGCACGTCGCAGCCGTCACAGCAGCAGGTGCTGCAGATGTCTAACCCAAATGGCAGCTCAGTAGCCGGCGGCGGCGGCGCCGCCGCCGCCGCCGGCGCGCCCGGGGCTGCGGCGGCGTCGGCGAGTGGCGCAGGTCACCGTCCGCCGGTCATTACGGGCAAGAAGCGCACACTGCCCGCGATCTTTGGCGGCAGCCTGGCCAAGAGGCCCGCCGCCGGCGGCGGAGCCGCGGCGGCGGCGGCGGCGCCGCCGCCAGCGGTGGTCAGTCGTGACGCCGTGCTGTCGGCGCTGCGAACTAGCGGTCCACTGACGGCGGTGGCGCTGACGGCGCGGCTCTGCGGCGGCGCCGCCGCTGCCACCGCCGCCGTCAAGGAGCAGCTCCGCGGCGTCCTGGAGGAGCTGGTGGGGGACTTTGAGGTCATCCGAATGGGGGCAGGCAGCCAGAGGTCCTCGATTAGCATCGAGGACTGCGACACCACATTCCAGATCCTGTGAGATTTCATACCATTTACGGTAGATCTGGATCTTGACCGATCTGGATCGATCGGGATCTTGAGGCTTTGCCGTTTTTGTCAACGGTCTGGGCGGGCGGTAGCAGCTGGTTGGATGGCGGTGCGTGACGGATCGGCGACGGCGCGGGGCTGACCGGAATGGCGTGCCGTAATGGCGGTCATGTACGGCAGATGTCATCGGCACGCACGCGCTCGGAGGTTGGGACAATAGGTGGCACGCGGCTGTCCGTACCTTGGTACGGTACGGAAGTGTACGGCATGTCTTGGAAGGATGTGACGCGGTCCCAAATTGAAGTGGCGACCTCGAAGGGCAGCAAGGGTCGTCAGCCCTGCCTAAAGCACTCCCTGACAGGTAACAGCTGGCGAATGGGCGTCGCGGCCTGTGGTGAGGTGGAGGCTGAGGCCGGCTGACACACAATCGCGGTGCAGTGCGTTTCGGAGACCCTTGCCGCATGATACGGATGCCGATCGCGTCTTTCATCAGGAGTCAGAGACGTCACATACGTGAGAAGCGCTCCGTCCTGAACTTCCAAGGCACGTATTCGGTGATGCACCGCTGCCCGAATCCCGGCTCCTGCCCCGCCATGTGATTCGGCGGGTCTGGCGCGGTTTCCAGCAGAGGCAATCCTGGCGTGCTGGTAATCTGGTGTGTTGGATGGCCGGTATGGCTGCATGATCCGCGCCCCCGCGGGTGTTGGAGGATGGGTGCGCAGTCCTTGGTATGGGTTGATGAGATGCGGCACCTACGAGCTATCAGGGCTACGGGTCCACCTTGCAACGTTTTCATTACATTATCTGGGCCCGTTGGAACACCCGCTCGGAATTCAGGTCACGGTCACGAGCGGACTCCACAGGAAAGGGAACATCGGTGCCTGCCAGCGCGGGGGGGATCCCGACGGGGCAACCTCGCGCAACAGCGCAGCAAAACATCGCGGAAAAAGAAAAAGGCGGGAACGGACACCAGCGACGCGTTGCACCCTTCACCCAGCTCTCTCTGACGCGGTCTTCCACGCCTGCAACAGCAACAGGTAGGTGCCGCAGTCTGACAGATCTTTGGGCCTTCAACGCAACAGGTAGGTGCCGTCGGTTTGGTTGACGAGAATACCGATTCGTGAAACGGTAGGCGTTGCCACGCCAGGGGTGTTGCCACGCCAGGGTGTTGCTGCCCGGACAGGTGATCAGCGCGATGGCGGAGGAGGAACGAGCGAACGGACGAACGGACGAACGCTGCAGCGGGTTGACGTCCAGCGCGCGCGGATTGCCGTTGTGCCCGCAGGTAGGCGCAGCGGAGAACGAACCGCGCGCGGGTCTACTGCCGCCAGCGCGTTGTACGTACATACACGACGACTCTGGTCCACCTTTTATTACTATACGCTATTTCACTAGAAATTGTTACCAGCCATAAGTTTGTATATATGTATATATTATATAAGTAAAGGTCAGCAGGGAGACCCAAAGCTAGAATTGTTTTGGCAATCAAGGCCAACTTAGACAGACGGTGGGCGCTGGCGGCGGGCGGAGTGGCCGTGAGGCCTGGTTGGGCGGGTTTCCTCACTCTTTCGTCCACTAGACGTCTCCAGCTCTTAACCGTGATCTTGGCGTTGAGGCCTTGTTCGGCCTAGTTATTTTTGTTTTTGATACGTTCATCGCTGACAACCGGGCATGCATGGTTACAAACAGGGAAGCTGGATGGGAGTCCGTAACAGGACACCTTGGATCTCTAATTAATTCATTTCATTAATTCATAGCTCTAGAACAATCTCATGCCAAAATCCGTACTGCGCATGCATGGCACACCCGGGGATTGCAGCGGCGGCGGCATCCATTACTGGATGCACGGCCTCAGCGATGGTACACATTGCACGGATTCCTCCAATTCCGCCTCCCCCCCGCCAATCTATCCGAATACATACACGCACTGATTGTAATGTCGATCCTCATAATCGATTAAGGCATTACCAGACAGAGCAAGCAAATCAATGTTCGCCCTTGCCTGCCTAGGAGGCAAAAAGCACACCCCCGCCGCATCCAGCGCATAATCCTGCTAGTACGGCAAAACCCAACAACCGATAAAATTTTTAGGCATCGCGCAAACCTGTTAGCTTCCAATGGAGAAGCTCGTTTACGCCAAAAATCATCTGTCCGCCGTACCTAATTAGTCATGCTACGCTAACTGACCAGCAGCGAGCTGCATCAGCTGCTCGTACAACCAGATGTACAACCCTGTACGACCAGATGCACAGATAAGGATCCAGCCCACGAAGAAGGGAACTCAGAAATCAACAGGGATTGGCGGCACCGCCGGATACGTGGGACAGCAAGAGCTGGCGGGGTTGAACAGACTCACTCGGCTGTGGCGGGCAAAGGGAGACGGCAAGGAAAAAGTATTGTGATGTCAGGTAGCTAGCAAGCAACTGAGGCTGAAGGTACAAATAAACACTACCAACTGCAGTGAAGCGTGGGCGGGAATGGGTGGAGGGCAGAGAGTTATGCGCGGGGCAGGCAGGGTAGGCACGTGAGTTCGGGGCCCAGGACGGACGGAACCGGTGCGGACATTGTCACACACAGTGTCGGCCCGGCAGATATGTAACGATTCACACAAAAGCGACCCCTGGTATACACCGTTGATCCCTTTGGGCTCCGCTGTAAAGTTCATTCATTCAAAAGCGACGTTCAGGCGGCGATTACCCTTATCGCAGCCCGGATTGAGATGATGGCCTGATGCGTATGTAGGAGTAGTAATGCTAGTACGCTGGCCGGAGCCCGGATGGGAAACTGAGGGGTAGACGGACCGAATGCAATAGGCGGCCGCATAGCCGCATTGATGGTACTACTACGGTACTTACCAGGTGGGGTATGCGCTTAGGCAAAAGTCCAAAATCGGGATGGTCAGCTCGATGCAAAACTGGCCGCCGGTTGCCTTGGGGATGCCCCAGTTAAGCGGAGTGACTGCATGGAGGGCAGTAACGAGCGAGTTAGGGCAGTAGTCCGCCGGTTAACACACACGTGGACCAAAGAGATTGATAAATAAACCTCTCATTGCCAAAAGCGCCTCAACGCGACGCAGCAATCATATCCATCCTCCCTTTGCGGATCCGCCGGTGTGACCCTCGTTGGCTGTACCGACCCTACCCGGCCCGCCCGTGCGAAGGGTCACGCGCGCACTGTAACCGCGTATTTACACATACACCCTTCTTTCATCGTTGCCACTTGTTCTTCACCTACAACCGCATTCCATCGAAACACGACCAACCAACCGCGCGCGGACCTACTCTTCAGGACGTTGGTGCCGTTGGCACCCCAGCTAGGTGACCGCCACCCCGTGGGGCCACCCGCCGGCGTCACGCGGATACCAGTGACCTTGCGGCGGCGGTTCTCGTTCGCGTACAGCTCCGCCTTCTGAAGAATAGGAGGCCCGCAGCTCGTCTGCATGGGGGACGGCGAATGGGCATGTGTAAGCCCAGTACCTGAGCATCCGCGGGATAAGCCTTAAGGTGCTACATACAGTTCGCATTAGGAGACCGAGCCCATTCAAGCCATTCATTTTTCGCTCATTTTTTCATTTTTCATTTTTTTCATTCATTTTTCATTCTCGCCTACAAGCTTGTAGGCGAGGGCGGCGAATGGGCCACGCATCGCTCGTCAGGCCACATCGTCAAGCAGGAAACAGCAGAACACCGGGGCCGCAAGAAAGGGCACGAACGCAGAGCGAGAAAGATTGATGGTCGGCATGCGCGTTGGTCGGGTGGCAGGAACCACTGCTCCAAATCAACGCACACACAATCTGCACAGCTGAACGCAGTCGTACTCACCGGCGCAGGCTCCACCCGCTGAACGGTGAAGCAGTACAGCGTCGCGTTGGGCACTCGGCCCGGCTCGGTGGTGATGCTGCCCGCGAGGGCGAACGGCGTGATCCTCGGTATCGTTTTGCAACTGCATCAAATAATAAGGTACTGTACGGAAGGCTGCAACATTACGAACACCGTACAGCAGGGATAGGTAAACTACTCACATGCAGGAGGCGTTGGTATTCGGGCCGGTGCAGGACTTCGGCTCGACTTCCAGACCAAGGCAACTGCCAGCAGCTGGTACGACAGAAACCTCGACACCGTTGGTGTACCGGCACAATTCGCCGACGATATTGATCACCACGGCGTCTACCGCACCCTGCAGACCTAAAGTGAGCGCCGTAATATCTTTCACGTTGACAAAGGTACCGCACACGGTGATGGCGTTGTCCTGGCACTGGATCTTGAAGGAATCCCACAATGTCTCGTTTAATGATGAGATGGTATTTGTGAAGTCGGTCACAAGGATGTTGCCGTAGCGGTTGCAGATGGCAGGGCTGACGATGACGGGCACCGCTGACGTGTCCGTTGGCTTGATGTTAATGGTAACGCATTCAGTGCAGAGTGGTGGCGGGGACGGCGGCAGCGGCGAAGGAGGGCTCGGTGATGGCGGCGGAGGCGGCGGAGGAGGGGGCGGCGGAGGCGACAGCGGGGGCGGGGACGGCGGCTGCGGGCTCGGCGGCGACGGCGGCCGGGGCGACGGCGGGCGGCGCGGCGGCGGGGGCGGCCGTGGCGGCGTGATGATCGGGGTCGGGCAGCACGAGCCAACGAAGTCCAGTGTATTCATCAGCGCGAACTGGCAGGTGCCAGGAGGGGAGAGGCTGGTCGGGGGCGCGCAGAGCTTCTCCAGCGTGTCGCAACCCATGCTGTTGACAGCGCGGAGGCTGAGGCACACCTCGGCATTGTGCGCAGTGCTCAGATTCAGGCCCAGCTGGGTGAGGCGCAGCACGTAGCGGCGCGAGGTGTCGTTCAGGACAAAGAAGTAAAAGTTCGGGTTGATGGTGACAGGCGAACCGTTGATGGTGGCCCTCACGGCGGTGTTCCTGAGGGTACACGTCTCCCTGATGTCCATCTGTTAGGGGGAGACGGGGGCATGAGGGCACGTCGCACGTGAGAAGGGCCGCATTCCCGCATAGGCGACGGCTTTACTTCCTCCGTCCGGACCGTGGTGTGATGTGATGAAGCGGTGTGAAGCCTAATGAAGCAACCCAGCAACCCAATTATTGAGACCCATCAAAGACGAAGCAAACGAATTGGAGCAAAAGCACGAAGCAAATGACCAACCTACGCGCTCGGAATTCGTCGCTGCCGCACCCCAAGTGCTGCTATGGATCGCCATTTCCGCAATGCCGTCCCTCACCTCGAACTTCTTCATGTCCACAAAGCAGCAGGTATCGTTGGTGTTGCATCCGGTCTGGTTGACGCGAACGGTCACGCAGTAGGTGTTGTTGGGCTTGTAAGTGACGGCCGGAGCGAGGCTGTAAGCCGAGATGTAGGGCGGGTTGCGGTTGCAGACGCAGTAGGGAAACCGAGGGTCCACAACGGCGAGGGGGCCGTCAGGCGATGAGCCGCCAGAACCACTGGGAGGTGAAGGCGGGAACGGAGGAGGCGGAGGATAGGCAGGTTCCGCCCCCAGGCCGATTTCATCTGTCTGAGCTCGCGCCGTTAGCACCCTGCAGGCACCGATCGGTCGAACGAACCGGGTCGCACATTACCCACTTAGTGCAGAGCTCCAAGCCATTTGTCAGCTGCTTAGACATCCAATTGCTCAGATATCCAATAAACAATCCGCGCTGAAATGAGCACTTACAGGAAGGTGGCGAGAACAGAAACGGCGAGGCATCCATGCCTGAACATCAAGCTCCTCATTTTCATGATATGGGGATGACCAGCGATCTTACATTTCTGATGAAGCGCCGCTCACCTTATATAGGGCTCTGAGCGAAGTTTAAGCGGCAACGCCGTCGAAGTACGACGCGCACCTGGCAGGTGCATTGGCGGTTTCCGCGAACTGACATTCGATTCGTGCATTGTTCAAATAATGACCGGCTCCTTGAATTGATGGAAATTATCGAAGGAAAATATTATAAATATCGCTCTCATTATCATTTTGAGACGAGTCTTTCAAAGTCCGGGAAACTGGAAACTACCAAGATCTATACCTGCAATTATCATAATTAATACATGTTAAGAATATTTTATATTATATTCTTGTATGTGTAAATCTTCTGGATCAGTAGTTCTCTGTGGCGCGGCGCGCGACGTCGGTCAACGGTCCAATGTTCATGAACGTATCCTAAAACCATAACAATCCACAAACCGTAATATATTAGGGAAGCTACAATCTTTTGATAAATTTAATTACGCTACAATTTGGTAGATGTTGCAACACGGCCATGCGACCTCGTGCCTCCTCGACGGACACTACCTGACGGACATGGACGGACTCGGACACCAACGGCCACCAGCGAAATGTCATGTCTCAGCATGACAGCAGCCGGTTGCCGACTCCGCACACAAATGTTATCAGAGCCGCGTCGACCTTTGCGTCAAGGTTTCTTTCTACAAGCGTTATGTCGCTCATCGTCCCCTACCCTTCTCACCTGTTCTCACCACCTTGCGTGCACGGGCAGAAGAAGTCGGGCAGCTATAGCAACCTTCATGTAGCTATTGTAATTGAAAAAAAATATGTTATGTAACGGGTTCATATTTGTCGGTGACAGAAACACGTCGAAGGCAGGCGGGACACTGTCTGCGAGCGGGTTCAAGGCGTGCGCAGCGTCAACGTGCCATTCCCTCTTACAGCAGCGTTGACGACAATTGTGCAGCCGGGTGCCTTATGCAACAGCATGCCTTGGGCGGACAAGGAGTGCCTGCTGGGCGCAACGGAATGCGGCCGAATTGCTGCGTGAAACTTCCAGGATCAATACGCACGATCAACATGCATTCCTTCAGCCATTTTGCTGTTGCATAGCATCTACGTGACACCCCTTGGCACCTTCTTGTTCAGCAGGTGTGAATGAAAACGGTTACAGCGGACCCCGCGGGTCATCGGTGACGGCCGCAGCCTCCTCAACGCCATACACCATACACCGCAAGCGCAAACGCATTGGACGTCGCCCCCCGAAGGTGCACCGGTCGGTCCTGCACCCAAGCGCATACATCCTGAGCCTGCCGTACACGGGCCCCCACCGACGGCTGCTGCCTGGGGGCCACGACGTCCGGTATGATTTCTCCGCCCATTGGGGGACCGCCCTGGTCCAGCCATGGTTCCGGAGCACATCCGCCTCGCCTTGAGATGATGCCGTTGCTGAGTAAGACCATGGCTGGGTACGGTATGGCCTCGGCTGAGTAAACCACTACTAATTATGGCCGTCCGCTGGGGCGCACATTTGGTACGGCTATCCACATATGTGTGTGTGTGTGTATTACATGGTTGGGGGTGCATAACCCCATACCTGTACAAGCCAGTGTTGCTATCTTCCAAAAAGGGGAAATAGAATTCCGCAGGTTTCCGGCCTGTCGCCAGTATCCAAAAAACCTTTGGCAGGGCAGATTTTGGGGGCCTTTCTAGGTGCCACGAAATAAAAACCTCCGGGCAGGCCAGGAGATATTTCGGTGTTTTTCGACAGCAGGGCCACTACTACCACAGCCACGACAGGGATTCTCAGTCTTGGAGGCCTGAAGCACGCTTTCCTGGCGTCGCGGATGCATATGGGAAGGCAACCAGGAGTCCGGGACACGGCATCAGAGTGTGTTTGGGCGGTAGACAGGTGTACGACGCAGGAATTGCGCCTGTGCCTGGGCCCGTTTGGTAGTCTGGAAAATAGTTGGCAGGGCAGATTTCCGGCTCCCTACAGCGTCAAGTAAATGGAATCTCGCAGATTTTCTGGGAGTCTGGGAAATGAAAAAATATCGGGGTTTTGGCCCGTAAATATTTATTTTATTTAAGATAGCTGTTGTTGTTGTGTTACATGGTTGGGGGTGCGTAACCCCATACCTGCACATACCCATACGAGCCGGAGGCCCAAGGGCAAACAAAACGCCCAAAAGCACTGGTTTGCAATACCGCATTAACAGGAGTCGACGAGACTAGCGCCCAAAGGGCACGATAGAATTACGGTGAGCCCACATGCGCTCCAACATCTTTGCCAAACGAGCCGGATCCCAGGCAATCGCCTCCCTCATCGTATTAGGGCGGTGAAACCCTTCCTCAGCGCGTATTGCATCGTAAGCCGGGCAGTCGAGTAGAACATGCTTCTCATCTTCAATCTGGTCTTCAGAGCGGCAGCAACGGCAGACCCGTTGTCCTCTAGGGACATGGTGCCTACCCCTCCGCGCCCTGTTAGACTCAAGTGCCCAACAACAAAGCCTGAATTGCATTAGCTTCCGGTGCGCAGAACGGGGGATAAAAACTGTAGCGTGCGGTTGCCACATAACGGCCGCCGCACCCATAAACGACAGGCCCATCCAATGCTTGTACTTCGACATATGGATCCCCGGCTGTTTCCCGTCTGATGGGTAATTGTCTGGCTCGACATCGAGGCGCACATGTTCCCAACCGCTCATTAGTCGTTCCCTCATCGCCGTCACAATCTGAGCCTCGGAAAGAGGTTTGGACAGCAACCACTCAACTCGCTGTTCAACACCTTCTGCATCGTGAGGCAGCCCGCTCCAAATATCACACTCTAAGTACGACATTAAACGCAAGAACGAGGCTCCCCAACCGCCCCGTTCAGGATCGGTGAGTGCATCGATAACCTCCTGACATAGGACTGCGTGTGCGACCGTGCCCTTCTGCGTCTGCAGGCGGTTCCAAAAGCGAACCACTTGCTTCACCAAATAGTAATGCAGGGGAAGCTCGGCCAATTCTGCGAAGAGAAGGCGGTGGGCTGGGCGAGCAGCCCCCACAATTTGTCGCATGAACGCAATCTGCAGCTGGACTGCATCATCGTGTAGGCATGCTTCAAAAAGTCCTTCTGCCAGGTTGTTCGCATCGCGTCGTCTCCCCACCCTGTTCAAAACCTCTGTCAACGCAAAAGGGCCCCAAGCCTGACAACCATACAGCAAAATCGCTCGAACTTGAGTGGCAAAACACCTCATTCGCACGTCGGGGGCGAAAAGCTTCAGCTTATCCAATTTGGAGCTCAAAGAGAACATAGCGGCCCGGCCGGTATCGTTCAACTGCTGTCGGCAGGCACTGAAAGGCCGCGAGGGCCCATACACCAGGCCGAGATAACGCGCGCTGTCCTTGGCTGGTACTACTTGCCCGGAAAGCCGTAGCTGCTCGCAGGCTGAACTAACCTCTGTACGCCGGGACTCATCGCATGCAAAAACTAAACGCTCACATTTCGCTACATTAGGCCGCATTCCAAAAGCCTCACAAAATTGGTCCACAAGGCCCAGCAGTTCCGCCATACGTTCCACGGACGTCGCCAATAGACTCACATCATCTGCATAAAGCAGGATGGAAACGCGCTTGCCACCCACCAGGGGTACCTCGTGCTTCCGCGCTCTGGCGACCACCAGGTCGTGCACGTCAATCAAGTCCGCCAGCGTCTCAATGAAAAGGCCGAACAGTTCTGTCGACAGAGGGCAACCTTGTTTCACTCCCTGCTTCGACTCAAAATCCCCGCCGACCTTCCCATTAACCTTCATGACCATGCACACCTTCTCATACGCTCTTTTTAGGGCCTCCAACATGGGTCCACCAACACCTCGCTCTTGCAAACGAAGCCACATGTGCTCGCGCGGCACCCTATCGAACGCCTTCTCAAAATCGATTTGCACAATGATTAGCGGGGGTTGCCCTGCACGCCGGTGACGCATGGTGAGATGTTGCTTCACGAAAAGGTGGTGGGCGGTCCCGAAGCCCCGCCGAAAACCTGCCTGACATGGGTGGCGCAGAGCCAACTGCTCCGCGGCTACCATCAGCCGATGGAGAAGCAGTGACGCGTAGCACTTTGCAAGCGCTCCACCCACTGCAATGCCTCGATAGTTCCCAACCACCTTAGGATCACCTTTTTTCAATAATGGTGTCATGACAGTGGTGGTGAACTGTCGAGGAAAATTCCCCGTAGCTCTGATATGCTCAAGCAACACGTGTAGTGCCGGGACAATGCAGTTAACTTCTTGGCCTAATCTGCCTTGATCGTCAACACGTGGTAACCGCGCGTACCGGTAACACTCTGACGGTGACAGCTCTAGCCCGGGCGCCTTACCATTAGGTAACGTAGCTACAGCGCGCGTCACCTCCTCTAGTGTGAAAGGCTCGTCTAGTATGCTAGCCGCACGTTCTTTTCTATCCAAAACAGTTCGACAAGCACGCCAGGCCCCCTCCCCAAGTCTCGCACCAAAGAAAGATATGTAATTGAGGATATCGTGCGCTTTTCCAACAAGATAGCAACACTGTGCAATTGGGCCAACGATCGTATGGGTAGTTGTACAGTACAACTACCCATACGATCGTTGGCCCAATTGCACGAAAAGAACGCCTATAAGCACGTGCATGAATCTGCACAAGCAGGAAACAGGAGACTACTACCGTCCGAACGGGACGATTGAATTGAGATGGGCCCACATGCGCTCCAAGAGCCTTGCTAATCGAGCCGGGTCCCAGGTCATGGCTTCCAGCATGGTAGTGAGATGCGGAAAGCCCTCCTTCGCGCGGGGATTGTCGTGGAAACCCATCCACATTGAAAGTTGCCCATCCGCATTTGGTACGGCCATCCACACTTGGTACGGCCATCCACACTTGGTACGGCCATCCACATTTGGTACGGCCATCCACACTTGGTACGGCCATCCACACTGGGTACGGCCATCCACACTGGGTACGGCCATCGACACTTGGTACGGCCATCCACACTTGGTACGGCCATCCACACTGGGTACGGCCATTCACACTTACGTAGCGCCCTCTGGGGTGTCGTGCCGCTCCGAGGTCTGGGACAGGCCGTGCTGTGAAGTGGCGTCGTCTGCGTGTCGCCCATCGGGGCAGGCTGCGCAAGCCCCTGCAGCCCTTTTGGGTGCCTTCCCAGGTATCCTCAGACTCACACGTTTGTGTCCGGCGCAAGGGCAGGCGGTAGTTAAGCGCACCGCTACGTACCGGACTACATGTAACGGCCAGAGATGTTAGTCAGCCGAGTCTGAAGACCTTGAAACTATCTCTCACTAAAAGGTTATGAGCCCCTCAGCACTTGCAAATCCCTTTGGTAGTGTGGCCCTCTGTGCTTTTGTTCGCGCGGCGTTGAGGTGTGGGGGTACCTTCTACCTTGCCGCCTTGTCGGTGGGGCCTGCTGGGGCTTGCCCTGGCATACACCGTTGATCCCTTTTCGGGGTCCGCTGCAACGTTCATTCATCATGCATTCACTCATATTGGGTCCGCTGCTGCCTGCAGGTCAGCTGCAACACCACTTGCAGTCCCCGCTCCTTGGCACTGCCTGTCTGCCTCCGGAGCTAAAACCTACCTTGCATGCGCGCACGCGCTCCCGTTGGATGCTGCCGCTAGCGCGGTGCGCGGTGGACGGAAACAAGCAAGACCTCGCTGCAGGTCCACCATCAGAGCCGGACTGCTGGAGACGCCGCACGTTTGTCCTTCTGGATTCTCGAATGAACGAAATAAAGGTGTTAACAGGAAACCACACAAACTTACATTTCAGCAGATACTCAAAGTGGGTCCAGCCCCTCGCACATATACCGACGGCAAGCTGCAGCAAGTACCAAAGCGCCGCGGGTGGGGAGCTGTCAGCCAGGCTTACAGCCCCGAGTCATCCCGGGTTACGCCTTTGTGCTTACAGGAGGAACGAACAGAGGTGCGATGCACGACACGGCCACCCGCACCTATCAACAACACGCAACACGCATACATGTTGACACCCCGTCGCAGAGCCAGCACCAGAAGCCAGATAGGGAACAGTGCTCAGGGGCCGGAAACGGAGTTAACGGAACAGCACAGGGATCCTGAGATATTCATTGGACCCCACGGGAACACCGACCCCAGGCAGGCCGACCGTCGCAGCCCCTAGAGATCCCCCTCATCTGCAGCCGCAACTCACGGTCTTCGCAATCCGTACCCTGCTTGTGACACCCGCACCGATGATTGGTTCATGGGTGGATGTCATCTGTACCATTCCATCCATTTATTCACCGGACGTGCGTGTGGTTAACGCGAGCCGCAAGCCCGCAACTATGCCCCACATACAGCAGGCGTCCCATGCCAACCAAGTCCAGCCATCAAACCTTCGACAGCCTTCCGAGCGAACAGGCATCACGTCTGGCCCACGTGAGGCCCATAAGACGAGGTCCATGACAGGACTTGCTCTCAATACCTGAAAAACCTCAGATAGTTCTGAAATACTGCCAAGTACAAACCCGGATTGCAGCGGCGGCGGCACCCATTACTGGTGGCACGCCGCCCTCATCGGCGATGTTTGACATTGCATGGATTTCCTTGCCCCAATAATCTGAATACACACCCTGCACATTGATTGCAATCTGGCTTTACCGTACAAACCAAATCAACGTTCGCCCTTGCCTGCCAACCAGCAGGAAGAGAGCACACACACACACCCGCCCGCATGCACCCAGCGAGTAATCCTCAAATGCGATTACAGCAACAAACCGACCAATCGGCAAAATTGTCGCAGCTCTACTGCGCAAGCGTGTTGGCTTCCAATGGAGAAGCACGTTTGCGCCAAAACAATTTGTCTAATCGTTGCTTGCCGCCTGCGCCTGACCAGCTGTATCAGGTGCTCGTACAACCAGATGTACAACCCTACCTGTACACAACCAGATGCACAGATAAGGACCCAGTCCAGGGAAGGACTCTAGATCTAGGGAAGGACAGTAGGGAATGGCAGCACCGCCGGATACGTGGGACAGCAGGTGGTGTCCTGGTTGAACAAGCTCACTCGGCTGCAGTGAGGCGCGGGGGCCCGGCAGGGAACGGAGGGCGGCGAGCGTGGCATGCGTGAGACAGACAGGTTACACGCGCGTAGGGCCCACGGACCCTGCCTTGCGGACACCATATGGCACACGAAATCGGCGTTCAGATTATCACATTCCCTAGCGATGATCGCTTCCGCACATACATGAGGTTTGTGCATTTACTTGACAGCCCCAGGCGGGGCCTGACTACAATAACAGGCGGCCGCGCACATGGCAGTACGTACGGTACTTACCATGTGGGGTACGCCCTGTTGCAGAACTCCAACAGCGGGACAGTAAGCTCGACGCAAAACTGGCCGCCAGTAGCCTTAGGGATGTCCCAGTTGAGCGAAGTGACTGTACGCAACAACGAGGCGATACTGAGTCACAAGAGCAGTACCATACAACCAGTGGCACCCAGTCCACAATCAGGCGGATGCATCGATCTGACCATGTTCTCGAAACCCCCCGACCGCGACAAGGCATATCCATTCCTAAGCATGGTCGGTCGGTGTGAGTAATCGCTGGCTATTTGTACCCTTCCCCTTGGGTGATGCGTGGGCCCACTGTACCTCGTAATGATCTGCATCTGTTTTTACCGTTGGCACACCGTACGTTGCATGCCGTGCGGCACCCACAACCACACAACCAAAGCAACCGCAGACCTACTCTTGAGGACGTTGGCGGCCCAGCTCGGGAACCGCCAAACAGCAGGGCCACCCGCCGGCTTCACGCGAATACCCCGGAGGTTGCGGCGGCGGTTGTCGTTCGCGTACAGCTCCGCCTTGAAAAGGACCGGAGGCCCGCAGGTCGGCTGCATGGGGTGGGTGGCGAAAAATATGGGCACGCCATCTCCGGGAGAACGAGCAGGTAGGCAAGCTGGTAGGCACGCCAAGCATAGACCTAGGTACTAGAATAGACAGGACGGCACGTACTCAGGTGTATCCATGAGCCCGTTACGGCCGAATGATGATCCAACTGCGCTTTCTACCCCTTTGTCGTTTGGCCCCATGTGCCTATGGCCCCCCTTGCCCGGTGCTATCCTGCGTATGAAATTCCGTCGGACTCACCGGCGTGGGCACCACAGGCCGCACGGTGAAGCAGTACAGCGTCGCGTTGGGGACTCGGCCCGGCTCGGTGGTGATGTTGCCCCCGAGGGCGAACGGCGTGATGTTCGGCGCATAATCACACCTGCATCGCACAGGAGTTCGGTGGCATGGCAAGGGAGACTTGCACAGTACTGTATGAAAGGCCGCGCCGAGCCACGCAACAACGTACAGGGATAGATGCCTCACCTGCAAGAGGTGTTGGTAGCCGGGACGAAGCAGGACTCGGGCTCGACTTCCAGACCGAGGCAGCCGCCAATGGATGGCGCGACGCTGACCAAAACACCGTTGGTGTACGGGCACAGGTCGGCAAGCATATTGAGCATAACGGCTTCTATTGCAATCTGTAAGTTTTGTTTGAGCGCCTCAATGTCTTTCACGTCCACAAAAGTACCGCACACGGTAACAGCGTTGTCCTGGCAGTTGATGCTGAAAGATCCCCACAAGGTTACGTTCAACACTCCGATGGCACTTGTAAAGTTGGCGACAAGAATGTCGGCGTAGCGGTTGCAGATGGCAGGGCTGATGGTGAAGGAGACGGGCGAGGTGTCCGTTGGCTTGATGTTAATGGTAACGCATTCAGTGCAGAGTGGTGGCGGGGACGGCGGCAGCGGCGAAGGAGGGCTCGGTGACGGCGGAAGCGGTGATGGAGGGCTCGGTGACGGCGGCAGCGGAGGGTTTGGTGACGGCGGCGGCGGCGGCGGTGGAGGGGGCGGCGGAGGTGAGGGCGGCGGCGGGGACGGCGGCTGCGGGCTCGGCGGCGACGGCGGCCGGGGCGACGGCGGGCGGCGCGGCGGCGGGGGCGGCCGTGGCGGCGTGATGATCGGGGTCGGGCAGCACGAGCCAACGAAGTCCAGTGTATTCATCAGCGCGAACTGGCAGGTGCCGGGAGGGGAGAGGCTGGTCGGGGGCGCGCAGAGCTTCTCCAGCGTGTCGCAACCCATGCTGTTGACAGCGCGGAGGCTGAGGCACACCTCGGCATTGTGCGCAGTGTTCAGATTCAGGCCCAGCTGGGTGAGGCGCAGCACGTAGCGGCGCGAGGTGTCGTTCAGGACAAAGAAGTAGAAGTTCGGGTTGATGGTGACAGGCGAACCGTTGATGGTGGCCCTCACGGCGGTGTTCCTGAGGGTACACGTCTCCCTGATGTCCATCTGTCAGGTGGAGAGGGGGAGAGGGGGGCAGGGGAAGAGGGGGAGAGGGGGCACGTGCGACGGGCCGCATAGGCGACGGCTTTACTTCCTCCGTCCGGACCGTGGTGTGATGTGATGAAGCGGTGTGTCGCCTAATGAAGCAACCCGGCGGACGTGCGTCATGGGGGGGGCCTACGGCTGTCATCGACGACCCGCGAGGATTATATATTATTTTATATAAAACCACCTGAGCAAAAGCATGAAACGAATGGCCTGCCTACGCGTTCAAATCTCGCACTGATTTCACGTCGCCCCTACCGTCCCTCACCTCAATTTTCTTCAGGTCCACAAAGCAGCAGGTATCGTTGAGCTTGCAGCCACCCTGGTTGACGCGAACGGTCACGCAATAGGTGTTGTTGGGCTTATTCGTGACGGCCGGAGCGAGGCTGTAAGCCGAGATGTAGGGCGGGTTGCGGTTGCAGACGCAGTAGGGAAACCGGGGGTCCACAAGGGAGAGGGGGCCGTCATTCGATGAGCCGCCAGAACCACTGGGAGGTGAAGGCGGGAACGGAGGAGGCGGAGGATAGGCAGGTTCCGCCCCCAGGCCAATTTCATCTGTCTGAGCTCGCGCCGTTAGCACCCTGCAGGCACCGATCGGTCGAACGAACCGGGTCGCACATTACCCACTTAGTGCAGAGCTCCAAACCAGTGATAACTGGCAGCAATATAAAACATCAGTACATCCTACACAACCATGTGCTGAAAAGAGTACTCACAGGAAGGCGGCGAGAACTGAAACGGCGAGACATCCATGCCTGAAAATTAAGTTCCTCATATTTGTGATATAGGGACTACAAGCGATCTTGCATTTCAATGAAGCTTCTATCTCTCTTTTATAGGGCTCTGGGAGGGAATTCGGAGCTGTTCGGAGTACGACGCCAGCACGCCACTTGACGCGTACATGGCCGGCAGTTGACGGTTTACGTGAAATAACTTTTCATTTGCTGCAATCTATGTTACACAGTCGGCCACTTGAACAATTAAGCGAGATCAAAACTGCATTTATTCATCTGAAAGTTTCGATTCCATAAACTCAGAAACTACCGGCGCAGCATGTATCCACTGCATATATCAATAGGGGAGTATAAAACTTATTATGAACATTTTAAATTGTTCAGTTTGTTGGGTTGATTGTCATCAGTGGTCCGGCCTTGAGCGACTTTCGACGTCGGTCCGTTTCGAGAACGTACCGAAAAACCATAAGTACGCACAAACAATGTTACAAATAACACGCATAATTTATTTTATAATTATTCTGCTCTATATTCTGGTAGATGTTGCAACACGGCCATGCGACCTTGTGCCTCCTCGACGGACCGCTGCCTGACGGACATGGACGGACTCGGACACCAGCGGCCACCAGCGAAATGTCATGTTTGGCATTTGCATTACGGCCACTTTCAACTTCCTCTCGTAAAATTTCAAAAGAGACACGTAGAAGCTTGCGTCAAGATTTCCTTTCAACAAGCGTTATGACGCTTACCCTTCGGGATCCTTTTGACCTTTCGTGCACGGGCAGGAAGTGGGGCAGCCATGGCAACCTTGATGTGGCTGGAATTTTAGTAAGGAAAGACATATTACATATGATCAAGGTTAACAGTGGGTCGACTTAAAAATTTTGGTTGCTGGAGGCACGTCGAAGATACGCGGGACACGGGAAGGTCCAAAGCAAGTCTAAAGCAAGCGGGTCCAAACCGTGTGCGCGGCGTCAACGATCCAGGTTGATTTATTCCCTCTGGCAGGAGCGTTGAATGTAGGTGCGTGCTATTATCAACGATGTTACAGAGGACCCCGCGGGCCATCCGTGACACCCGTACGTAGCCTCCCGCACACTACAACAACGAAACCGGGCCACTTGAGCGCACCGGACAGGGTCCACAGGTGCAGATGCGTGTGCAACCAGGCACCCTATGCCACCGCCATGCCTTGAAGGACAAGGAGTGCCTGCTGTGCACAACGAAATGCAGCGTGATACTGCCAGGATCAACAAGCACGTTCAACATCCATCCATCATTTTGCTGTTGCACAGCAAATACTTTACATGCCCGGGGCCCTTCTAGATCAACAGGCCGAGCCTTCGTGTGAAGGATGCAGGCTACAGCGCACCCCGCGGGTCATCGGTGACAGCCTAAGCGGGGCCTAAGCGCGCTCTCTTCACATTGCAAATTGGTAAATCGCGGCCCTAAAGAAGGCGCACCGGTCCTGCACCCAAGCGCGCCATTCGAATACCTGCTCCGTGACCGCATTATTACCAAGGAGCCAACCCGTCCATGGCACCAGGGGAACCAGCCGGTGCGAAGCAAGACGATCAGCAACTCCGGGATACCAGGGGGACCAGCAGGGGTACGGTAACCACTGGGGGCCGGAGACGCCGAGAGCCGCCCTTCGGTACGGGTCCGGGGCACCCAGCCAGGGCAATCCACCCCAAGCAATGACCAGCTGTCCTCCTGTCCACCAACACTGTCGTACTGCAATGAATTTCAGGCATGTCGCCGACATTGACCGAGGCATTGGAGTCGGCAATCGATGCTTTGCGATGGGACTGCCCACCAGCGCCACCATGCATAGCCCCGGACCTGGCCGCACGTCCCTCGTCGTGACCTGGGACCCTATCCAGAAGGCGCAGGACGGGCGCTCCGTGTGCCGCCAACGGACCTGGCCGCACGTCCCTCGTCGTCTTGGCCCTGATGAGTCGCCGACCGGTTCGCTCGCGGCCGTCCTGCGCCTTCTGGATGGGGTCCCAGGCCCCGAGTGACCGCAGACGACCACACCGCTTCCCCGGATGCCCAGCTCCGTGATCCCCCACACAGCGAACCTCCAACGCTTTCTCCCAGTAGCCCGCTACTCCGCGTGCGCATGGGCGGTGGCCTGCTGCCGTACATGGGCGGTGGCCTGCTGCCGTACATGGGCGGTGGCCTGCTGCCGTACATGGGCGGTGGCCTGCTGCTGTACATGGGCTCCCGCTGACAGCTGCTGGGGCCACGACGTCCGGTCCGGTACGACTCATGAACCGACCCCGCCCATTGGGGGACCGCCCTGGTCCAGCCATGGTTCCGGAGCACGTCCGCTCGTCTTGAGATGATGTCGTTGCTGAGTAAGACCACTGTTGACTATGTATGGGACGGTCGCTGCTGAGTACGGTGTGGAATGTCGGGGTCGCACACAGGTGAGGCACACAACTCGCCGTTTCCGTTCCACGGTTTCACACAAAAGTGTTTCATTGTGCCGAAAACCCTCTGCGCTTCTTTCTGCGCGGCTACTTGTACCGTGCCTGCATTTGTAGCCGACCGTGCTGCGCCGCCGCTGTCCTACGTTCCGTCGCACGTTCCGTCGCTCAGCTAGATGACGGCCAGATCCTGTGCTACGACGCTCATGTCTAAGCCCTTAGCCTTTTCGTGCGAGCGAGTCCTGGGTTGTGTGCCTGCAGAGGACGTCTCGCTTCCTGTAACGTTCACGCCGTGCACGGGTGCCTGCGTTATGGGTTCGTCACAGCGGTATCGAGGCTGCGGGTTCAACCCCTCGGGGGTGCGTTCCGATGCGTTGCGTTGCGTTGCGGTTTCTACACGCCTGCCCTGTCGGAGGTCTCGCGGGTGTGGAGCTCACGGATAAGTGGGGGTGGAGAATGTAACGTGCACGCCGTGCACGGGTGCCTACGTTTTGCGATCGTTACGCTTCCTTACGTTACATCATTCCTCTTCATATGCAAAGCATTCTATTGCTTTTTGTTTGCTTCACGTTTCTACCAGTTTTCGTCGTCTCTAATTCGCCGGCGCTGCATATCAACACGCTTGCCGTTTATTTCCATGTTGTGTGCTAGCCTCGACGTTTCCTTGCATAGCTGGTTTCTCTGTTTGCGGCCAATTGCTCGGCTCTATAAGGCCCCTTAGTGCATCATTGCCCACCTCTGGACTCGTCTGGCGCTTACTCTTTCCCGTTTTTGCTGTCCGGGTGCGCACGTTATTTTGCTCGCATGTGGAATTACATTAACCGTATGTTTGGCTGGTCAAGAAGTTTAAAGGCCAAAAGATTTCGTACGGCCCAACCAGCTCCAAGTTAGGACCGCATCTCCTCCCCTTCCCTTGTCTGCCTTGTCCTCAAGAGCTGAAGCCGCCCTCCACACCTTAACACCCTTCCCTGGTCGTTCCCGCCCCGCCTCTCAAAGGGTATCGAGACTGCGTTGTATGGAATCTTCCCGAGGATTACCGCAATTCTGGTTTAAGGAATACGCAGTCTGGACGGCGCCTTCGCTCGGCACCTGTCGTCCGCAAGACTTACTCCCAGAGAGTTTCCGCTGGAAAACGGATTTTTTCTCAGGAATATTCTTGCGTCAACCCGGAATGGCGGCACAGATCTGACCGAGAGGCGTCGCGCCCATCGCACGCATTCGCGGCGTCCAAGTGGCCCGGACCCTCACAGGCTGGCGATTGCGACGACGATTTCAGCCCAGCCAAGCTCTCTCTTACGCGAGCTCTCTGAACTCTGATGCAGCTCTGGTGGCGCATCATTCGCCCGCAGCCTTACGAGTCACGTTATTCCACAGCTGGGCATCGATGGTCAATCATCAGTGCGTGATGCTATGCCCCTTCATTGCATGACACGCTCTCCTGTGTGCCGTACCAACCACCGGCATACACATACACGCACACGCGCGCTCCCACACGAGGTCTGGTTTCTCGTTAAGCTGACAAACATCGTGGTTGCTGTTCGACAACTTCTGGCTGAAGTAAGTACCCTTCCAGCGCGGTGTCAGTCAAGGCCCGGAATTGGGTGGTTTAGGTCTTCCTTCCTGGGTGCAATGGGTCTTCCTTACGTGAGGGGCTGGTTTTAGGATTCCTAATGTGAGGGGCTGGTTTTAGGATTCCGAATGTGAGGGGCTGGTTTTAGGATGGTGTGGCCTCAGGCGCAGGCGAGCCTCCGGCGCGGGGGGCACGGTCTGGGGTGTGTGCCCGTTCAAGCGCGGTGAGTTGGTCGCTCGTACGTGAGGGTGGCCGCAGCCACCGTGTTCTTTCCCTTGCTACAAAGGAAAGATGCTGGGACGTGCGTCCCGGGTCCAGCAGGAGGGGACCGTGGTGGGCCCCCACGCCCTGCTCCCGATCCACATGTAGAGACACTGCCTCGACGGTCGTTCCCAGGGTTAATCAATCAACGATGTTACAGCGGAACCCGCGGGTCATCGGTGAAAGCCGTAGCCTTTTCATCACACTCTACAAACAAACCAAGGGTTAGCTGTCTCCAGACAGCGCAGTGCCAGACACGATTCGTATGTAAGTACTTTCCACATACACACACACACACACACACACACATGCAGCTCTGGAGCCGCGTGTGACCGCTCTCCTTCGAAGGATATGCTTCATCAGGTGGCTGGGAGATGAAGAACGAACAAGGAGACAATGATCTGGCGCCTTGCAGTCGCCGGCCTGCGTGACCGGGCGCCCCCCCCCCGGCAACAACTACCTCTGTGGCTCCCCGCCTGACCACTGCGGGTGCGGGGCTCTGGGCGTCCGGGGGTTCCCTCGGGCACAACCGCAGCCTCACCGCATGTGCACCGCTTTTGGGAGCTCCCGGTGACGATTCCCCACGCCGTCGTCAAACAGGTAGCGCAGGGTCAAACAGGAAGCTTCGGCTGTCACCGATGACCCGCGGGGTCCGCTGTAGCATCCGTAATAACCAGGGTTCACTTACAACATGCATCACCAATAAGATTGCCGCCCAGGTACGTGGTCCAGCCACCCGGGCGCGGATGTGGCTGGCGACGGGGCCGCCGCATGGCGCGCAACGGTGCGGTGCGTTTGGGGAGTCGCCATCAGCGCATCAGCGTTAACTATAATCAACCCTGGAGCGCGTGATCGTTTCCCAGAACCGGGCCTGTGCGTCATTTTCTCGTGAGCTTGCCTACAGCGGCTCGCTGGGTCCGGGGAAGGACTCTAGGGTTGCCATTTGTTATGACTGCCCAGTGGTTACTGCGGAAACTCTAGCTACTAGGTAGGTCCGAGTGCATAAGGCACAAATTGTGGCACAAATAGAGCGACTACTAGGTTGTTACAAAGGTAACTGTGAATGGAATTAAACCGCAACCACAAACCAACGACAACAGATCAAAGCATTTTCCGCATGCGGCGACCCGCCGGAACAAAGCGACTCACGCCGTCACAGACGCTATAGCCGTGATGCATTCGGCTTGTCAACAATGTCTTGCATCATGCTAATGATGGAGTGTCGAGCAAATTAGTTAGGCGACTTCGCCTTGATGGCGCTGTCTCTTACGTGACATACAGCCAGCCAAAATTCATCTTAAAAGCCGGTCGACGCAATTCGTTCCAATGGAACAGCGACGAACACCGATTTCAACAAACCCGCAATCTCCAATGGAATCCAACCAGTCCAATGGATGATTAAACGCAAATGGTCGTACATCCCGCAGCTTGATGCCTCTTGTTATGGCTTCATGCAACACTACAAATCAACACAATCAAGGACAGGTGCGACATGATAAAATAAAACCCAGACATACGCAAAATCAGACGAACCAGGAAAACTATGCAGACGCTTTCTAGCCTCCAATGGGAGGCTTGCTAGCCGATATGCGAAATCGGTCCCTGTCTAAAACCGTGCCTGATCCTACCTTGATCCTCTAACCCTAGACTGATTCGTAGCTGATCCTAGAAACCTGGCTATCCGAGCTAACCAGTACGTCAACATCCCCTGGAATTCAAAAGTCGGGGACTGGAAGGACCGCCGGATACGTGGGACAGCAGGAGCTGGCGGCGTTAAACAAGCTCAGTCGGCTGTGGAGGGCAAAGGAAGAAGGCAAGGTCAAGGATTGCGATGTCAGGTAGTAAGCAAAGCAAACGAGGCTGGAGGTGGATATTCTAGGGAACTGCGTTGCAACGGGAAACTGCGATTAACTGCGACTAGAAATGCAACCGGACATCGCGTTTTAAAATTGTGGCACATAACGTTATCGGGTTCTCATATTATTAAAGAGCATCACGGGTTGTCACATGTTACTAATGCTTACCATGTGGGGTACGCGCTGAAGCAAAACTCCGACAGCGGGACGATAAGCTCGATGCAAAACTGGCCGCCAGTTGCCTTGGCGATGCCCCAGTTGAGCGGAGTGACTACAAAGGACAAGAACAAGCGAGAGCAGTAACGAGTCACAAAAGCAGTAACATGTGTGATCAACGGCACCTGGGCAAACATTTGGTAGGAACATCTTACGTTGCCAAAGCCCCTAATGCGACGCAGATGAGCTTACTTCCTTCGCGTGGCCGGTGTGGCCCGCTGCGTACAACCATCCCGCAACGTCCCGGGCACATTCATACCCAAGGCCTACCCAACGGATGCTTGGGCATCGAGCTCCACGCGAATCTCCAGACCCCATACTTAACAATGCGATCCCAACTACTTGTCAGCCACAACGAACCACATACGGTACACCAACCGCGCGCAGACCTACTCTTAAGAGTGTGAGTGCCGTTGGCGCCCCAGCTCGGAGACCGCCACCCCGTGACCCCCAGACCGGTGGTGACGCGGATACCAGTGACCTTGCGGCGGCGGTTCTCGTTCGCGTACAGCTCCGCCTTCTGAAGAATAGGAGGCCCGCAGGACGGCTGTGTGGCGGGCGCAACGTAAGACACAGTGAATCAGATGGGAAGCCGCGTGCACACAAGCACACTAGTACAACGCGGAGTGTGCTAGCAGGCAAGCGCATTCATACGCACGGAGGCAATGCTATCACTTATCTCATGCCCCGCCGTGGAAACAAGAAACAATGCGCAGACTACTAACCATTCTGCCTAGCATCAGTCAGGTGCCTATGCAACAGTCGTACCGGCACAGGCACCACAGGCCGCACGGTGAAGCAGTACAGGGTGGCATCAGGCACGCGGCCCGGCTCGGTGGTGACAACGGGCGACAGGGCGAACGGCGTGATGTCCGGCGCCACATTGCACCTACGAAGCGTTGGGAACCGGCCGCAGGTCACTGGAGAGGCTCGTCAAAGGACGTGCATCGCTGCAGAGATGCAGGCGCCCCCGACCACAGCGAAGGCGTGCGGGGACGGCGTTGGTGTGGATGATACATTAATGCGGTCAGTGACAGTACAGGCAAAGTGCACATATGTATGTATGTGGTATGTATGCCCTGTTCCCGTTTCGGGGTCCGCTGTAACGTTCAATCAATCATATGCCAAATTTGTGCGTTGACGGTCACGGCGCGGACCAATGTACGAACTACAAAAGTCACAACATGACGAATGGCGCGCAGCGATGCCTCACCCGCAGGAGGGAGTGGTTGATGGGACGGCGCAGGACTTGGATCCTTCAAGACCCAGGCAGTTGCCATCCGTTGGTACGACATTGACGAACAGGCCGTTGGTGTACGGGCACAACTCCTCAATGGTTTTGATAATGATGTCGTCAACCCAAAACTGCAAGCCTTGCTTGAGTGTCTCAATGTCCTTCACGTTCACAAAAGAACCGCAAACGATGATGGCGTTGTCCTGGCACTGCACGTTGAAAGATCCCAGCAGAGCCTCGTTCAGCTTAATGGTAGTGTTCAAGAAGTTGGTGACGAGGCCGTTGCCGATGCGGTTGCAGGTTGCAGGGCTGATGGTGAAGGATACTGCCGACGTGGACGTCGGCGTGATGGTGATGGTAACGCACTCAGTGCAGGGAGGCGGCGGCGACGGCGGCAGCGGAGGGCTCGGTGAGGGCGGCGGCGGCGGCGGCGGAGGGGGCGGCGGAGGTGAGGGCGGCGGAGGCGACGGCGGCTCCGGGCTCGGCGGCGACGGCGGGCGCGGCGACGGCGGGCGCCGAGGCGGCGGGGGCGGCCGGGGAGGCGTAATGATCGGGGTCGGGCAGCACGAGCCAACGAAGTCCAGTGTATTCATCAGCGCGAACTGGCAAGTGCCGGGAGGGGAGAGGCTGGTCGGGGGCGCGCAGAGCTTCTCCAGCGTGTCGCAACCCATGCTGTTGACAGCGCGGAGGCTGAGGCACACCTCGGCGTTTTGAGCCGTCGTCGTATTGAGGCCCAGCTGAGTCAGGCGCAGCACGTAGCGGCGCGAGGTGTCGTTCATGACAAAAAAATAAAAGTTCGGGTTGATGGTGACAGGCGAACCGTTAAGGGTAGCCCTAACGGCGGTGTTCCTGAGGGTGCACGTCTCCTTGACGTCCAACTGCAAAAGGGAACGGGGGACAGGGGGGGCAGGGAGGGGCCGTTTCATATGCGGAGTGCTTGATGGACAACAGCGTGACTGCCTCCAGGCCCCATGTGTGCTTCCAAGCCTCATAACGCGGCCGAATCGGGGTCACTACCACGGCGCAACTGAAACTGCTTCATGTATCGCGCGCCTTCTCTGTCATGCCATTAGGGGAATCTCCTAGATGCACATGCCGACGGCAATTTCATGTCGCCCCCACCGTCCCTCACCTCGAACTTCTTCAGGTCCACGAAACAGCAGCTATCGTTGGTGTTGCATCCCGTCTGGTTGACGCGAATGGTCACGCAGTAGGTGTTGTTGCCCTTGTATGTGACGGCCGGAGCGAGGCTGTAAGCCGAGATGTAGGGCGGGTTGCGGTTGCAGACGCAGTAGGGAAACCGAGGGTCCACAACGGCGAGGGTGCCATCATTAGGTTGTCCCGGAAGCGAAGGAGGTAACGGGGGAGACGGAGGATAGGCAGCTTCCGCCCCCAGGCCGATATCGTCTGACTGAGCTCGCGCCGATAGCACCCTGCAGGCAGTCAAATTCATACATACACGTTATCGCAGCTAAGCAGATACTTAACCGGTCTAATCAACTTGAAATATAAGCTAGAGCAATGTACACGGGGAAGGAAAGCTTACATGAAAGATGATATCAACAAAACTGCCAAGCTCCCAAGCCAAGGCGACAAGCTAATTTGCGCCATGTTGCCAATCAGTCAATTGCAACGTGATGAAAAGAATCGGGAATGGCCTCCTTATATAGGATGAGGTCCACAGCGTTTTTGGCGGCAAGGCTATCGAGGTACGACGTGGGCCTTTCACGGTTTTCGTTACTTCGAATCTTTGTTTGTACTTTGCAATAATTTAATTGTTATTAATCTGTTATGTTAATCGGTGCAAGCACGATTTTAGCAAGAGTGACGTAATCACAACTCAGCAAACAAATGGGCTGTTGTAGAGCAATTGTACCGGTGCTGAGCAAAACAACTAATGCTATTATACATAGTTACATTTTTGGTATTGGGTCGTATGCATCGTTAGCAAAATTGTCTGACATCGACTCGGTTTTCTTCGATTTCAAATTCGATCATCGATTACTGTACCACAGTGCATGATGACCGTATTGGGTTACTTCAATTGTGTGATCTACCTTTTGCACTTTTGAAGGGAGATGCACAGATGTTCCTGGCTTGGTAATGTAACCGTTCCTGGCTTGTAGTTTTGTACGGCCCAATCAACAGTAGCTCACGAGACCGGCGAGCACTCGTCGTTAAAACGCGCAGATGATGCCCATCAAAAAATATTTCGCAATACATCAAAGCCTTAGCTTCTCTTGGCGTTTCGCTGTGTCTTGCCGATCATTGACACGTGGCGACGAGCATCGCTTGCGCGAACGAGTACGTCACCCTGCCTGACCCTGCCCCCTCCCTGCCCGACGGGCTCGGTGCTTTTCGGCGCATCAGTGAGGCAGGAGTCTTCTTGACTCTGCAAATCCTCCTCTACTCCAGGTTGTTAGAATACCCACGGAATACCAATTGTGGCCTGCACCGTGCGGAGCTCCAATTATATCACAAATTTGAAACCGATGAAACGAGATTTCGCAAGTAATATTGTGCACGGTATAGATAAGGACGCTAGACTACGTCAGAAGCCCGCGCCTGTCCGCGCGTGGTAAGTAATGCGCATTTTGCGGGGCCACAGGCGGAACTGTGCACAGCACGGGAGTGGTTCACAACGATTTGCAATACATCGGCATGTATTGCATTTCCGGGCAAACGTACCTACCAGCGGACTGCGCTTCCCACCCCTGCATGGCTGCACCTTGCAACTCTGCGCGACATGGTGCCATGGCGCCGTGGGGCCGACGTGACAGCGGTCAATCGCAAAGACGAAAGCGCCGGATGTTCGCAAACTGACGGCGTCGGATGGATGTGCGGGGCTTACGGCAACGCATAAAACCGTGCAAGGGCGCCTGCCGGGTCAGGAAACAGGCAGGTGCATTGCAGCGGTATGCGTTACAGCGGGCTCCATAACCGATAAGGAGGAACTTCGCAATCCGAAGGGGAGACACCAGCTAGCGGGACCACACGGGCAAGACATTGCTGAGTGTGTGGCCTGCGAGCCATCACGTACAACGGTCGAGTCGTGTCGTTGCAGCAGCGCGCCGGTAGGGAAGTCAAGTTACTGCTTAGTCAGCAGCCAGAGCAGCTGCCCAAGTGGATGGCAGAACGCGTAGTCAAAGCAAGGGCAACAGTCGCAGGCAACCGCCGGGGGCCAGCGGCCAGGATCCGGAGCGGAGGGGTGGCACGATTGGCGCAGCTGGCGGGAGTGTGGGGCGGCCCAACCTGTAGGCTCTCATGCAGGACCTGCATGCCCATCACGACCTGTTGGGGGTTTGGGACTCCCAGCGTGGAACGGTGGGAGGCAGCGGAAGCTCGCCGCCGCTTGGCAGAAGTCCCGGAGTGACAGCACAGGTCTCCCGCAATGCTGATGCGCCGGGCTCATGAGGTGGCGGCTGGGGGATGGCACGTACACGATTACCGTACCGGTACACGGTACAACACGAGTACACGGTACGGCACGATACAGCAATCGATGCAGCGCCAGGGATGGGGCCACGCAGGCACTACGGGTCAGTTGACGGGCAGCGCACACGCGGTCGGGCACTGCGGGCCCCTGCTGATGGACCTGGTGGATGGCAGCTGCCCGCAGCTGCCCGCTGGTGCACTGGGCGGTAGTCTGGGTGGTGGAAAACAAGCGGTGGACGCGGACGGCCGTCGAACGGGCGGGAAACTACTCATAAGATCGTTATGAAGCGTGTTGGCGCGCCGCCGGCGATGGGAACCCTCCCGCTGGGGAGCTCGCACATTAGGGGAGCCGCTGGGGGCCGGGCCCCCCTGTGGACGCAAAAGAGACCCGGGGACGGGGGCAGCGCGGCCGAGGCCACAAGCCAGGGCAGTGCCACTGCACGGCTGAGCCTGCAGGAGTGGCGCAGAAAGAGGCTACGCTAGGAACGTGAGGTACAGTGCTCTGGGCTGGCTCCTAAGAAAAGGGCGGCTCCCTGGCAATGCGGGCACGGAGAAGGTCTTTTGTAGAGTGTTTGCGCTTGTAGAGCTGGTCTGGTGCGCCTGATTGGCGCGGTTTCCCGCCGCTTCGTTCCCGATGTGTGGTTGTGGGGCTCACCCTCTTTAGTCCAACATGATTGTCTGAAAGGCGGCACTGCCAACTGGGTGGGGCCCCAGCCGGGCACCTTCCGACTGAGCAGCCCCAGACTAGCAACCACGGCGCGAACAGCCATGACGGCCGAACACCGCCAACCCAAATAGAGGGCGAAACACGCACCACCATTGACTCCGCCACTCGAGCATGAGCACCCATAAGATTCCCATGCCTACCGTTTTCCGAGCCGCTGTAACAGCCAAAACCCAAAGACCGGGAAATCAGCAGTCCCTAAACAACCAGTTTCTGCAGCCCGTCAGCAGTTTTGAGACTATCAGCCCTCGGCCATGTGCGCTAATAACCACAACAACGAACCGCACTTCAGACATACAGCAAGCGCTCCCGCTGTGGGCGTTTAGCAGTTTACGGCCCAATAAGGCCCAGACGCCCTGCATGCTGCATCCTTAGCCTGGCCTGTAGGATAGCTGCCCACGATGCTGCTGCGTGCGCTAGCTGCTACACTTACAGCTCCGGGACCACTCCCGCTGCCTAAGCCCCGCTTTGATCTGCATGTGCTGCCACGGGCAGCAGTGCCGCACCGCATCCCTTGGAGGGAGTCTTGCCGCCCTTATTTGGCGGGACCCGAGCGGGCCCCGTCCCATGGAACGAATCTGTCGCAGCCACACGTGGCGGTGTATGTGACGGCTGCTTACCTAGGATTGCATGAGATCCTATCGAGAGCGAGCCAGCCATGGGATCTCATGACGTTGCCGTAGCGCCTGCCCCTGTAAAACCTAAACCCCTAAAACCCAAGAGGCATTCAACAGAGCCGGCCAAGTACGCCCGCCCGCCCGAAGAGGCATTCGCGGGCTTCAGAGGCTGCTGCAGCGACTGCAGTGTACAACACGCAATCGGGCCCAGCCAATGGTCAGGCTGCAATCGTCAGGTTACAATAAACCTCACCATTAGTTTGGATTATCGGCGCGAAAACGCCGAGCGATATGTGTTTCCATCCACACATTCACACATATCTCAGTTTTAATTAAGGCAGTGACTGGCTGGGATGCCAACCTTCACCCGACCAAGAATTTGAAAGTGTCCGTAAATAAAAATATAAATAATAATGCCCCGCATTGCTTTGCGCAGATGCCTCTATGAGCGAACACGGTACCAGGAAAACGACCGTTAGACAGCAACTCTGACACGCTCGTTATGTACCCTCAAAACGAATATGTACCGATTGTAAGTCATATACCGACACTATGCTCACCGGGCATGCATCACCAACGACATTTCTGAAACCGAACACCCTCGCCGTACCGTGCATCCTGTGGGATGTATGCGTAACCACCGTGGTGACTCACTCCTAGCCATTCGCCCACCATATTACTTTGTCGCTTGTAATGCAACCGTTACATGTTTGAAGCTTGGTCCCAACCGCTGGGCGACCGCATACAACGGCCCCGGATAGCTTACACGCTTCCAGAGCGACACGCTCCCGCACGGGAGGAACCTGCTGCTCACGAACGAGCTGTAAGCCTGGCCTGGCTTACATGCACCATGCACCATGCATGCAACATCGATCAGCGATTGAATGAAAATGCAGCACGATATCGGCGGCAACCCGGAACCTTGCGACGTGGGTGCATTGCTCAGGGGCCCGCAGGGAGCGGTAGGACGGCCGGGTACGTCGGGCAGCACGAGCTGGCGGTGTTGAACAGACTCAATCGGCTGAGGGGTGAACACATGGAGAATGAGCGGAAAGCACACGCAAATTTGTCACTGCACACGAGGCGCTCCATACGAGTATTCATCAGACGTACGACACTAGACAGTTCGATTGCACCCCAGGCTACCCGCCCTGTGCTCATTTTGTAACGACGTAATAACTGTATGTATTCGTGCTTACCAGGTGAGGTATTTGCAGAAGTCCGACAGAGGTGTGGTCAGCTCGATGCAAAGCTGTCCTCCGTTGGCTTTGGGGATGCCCCAGTTGAGCGGTGTGACTGTGCGACCAGAACACAAGCCAAACCATACAGGCCGTCAACGATCCGTCAATGTTCCGTCATTCCGTAAGATGGAAGAACAAAATTGCGCGAAACCGGCCAATCATGTCGGAACGAAGAAGACAGAAGGGGTGACGTCATGCCGATACCCATATACATGGGTGCGTCGCTCGAAGACTTACTCTTCACGGTGGAAGTGCCGTTAGCGCCCCACGACGGCGACTTCCAGGAGATCGGACCACCGACGGGGTTCAGGCGGATCCCGGTGATGCTGCGGCGTTTGTTCTCGTTGGCGTACAGCTCAGCCTTGAACAGGACCGGTGAACCGCACGTCGTCTACAATCAACGAAGCAGGGCGCGGCGCGCGGGCCTTTTGAAAAGTGGCGTTAGCACAGCAGCACGCAAATGGGCCGGCCAGCACGGCAGGCCATGGGCGGCATCAGTAGGGAACGCAGGCTGTGAACAAGAGAAATGATGCTGCCCCGCAGCAGCAGCAGCAGGCCATATTCACGCACGGCATGGAGCATCGCGTTAATCACCGAAGTACACGCCGATGCCCACGTACCGGCTGGGGTAGAACTCGCTGCAGGGTGAAGCAGTACAGGGTTGCAGCTGGCACGCGGCCCGGCTCGGTCGTGATGACAGGAGAGACGGAGAACGGTGAAATATCCTGGGCGGTGTTACACCTGCGCATATGCGATGTACAGGGTCAGTTACAAGCGAATGAATGAAGCTGCATAGGAATGGCTCTGGCACAGACATGGGCGATGGGTGTACGACTATATGGAAACCCATGGACTACGTCGGGGGTTCCCTAACGCATCCGGGGCAGTTGGCGCCCAGATGATGGGTTCGCGTATCTTACTCATCCTCATCCATTCACTCATCCAGCCATCCGTCCAGATAGACGGACGCTCTCCTCGACAGACACTTAGACGGATACCAGAAGGAGACTCTCACGCAGACGGAGACCCGCCAGCCAGACAGCCAGACAGACAGACAGACAGACGTACCCGCACGAGGGGACGGTTTTCTCATTGGAGCAAGCGTCCGAGCCGTTGAGGTTGAGACAGTTGCCGTCGGTTGGGCTAACGAACACGTTCAGACCGTTGGTGTACGGGCATATTTCGTTGATGACATTGGCAACGACGCTGTCCACCACGATCTGCAGCTGCTGCCTGAGCGCGGCAATGCTCTTGGGTGAAGCGAAGGAGCCACACACCGTGACGGTGGTGGTGGTGCAGGTGAGCGTGAAGGGCACCAAAAGCGTTTCATTCAGGATTTGAATGACGGAGGTGAAGTTGGAGATAAGAGTGTTCCCAATGCGGTTACAGGTGGCCGCGCTGATTACAAACGGAACAAGGGTTGTGGTCGTGGGCAGGATGTTCAAGTTCACGCACTCCGTGCAGGGAGGCGGCGGAGAGGGCGGCAGCGGGGACGGTGGGGACGGTGACGGCGGCGAGGGAGACGGCGGGAGAGGCGACGGGGGCGCGGGGGAAGGCGGCCGCGGTGACGGCGGGCGGCGCGGCGGCGGGGGCGGCCGTGGCGGCGTGACAATCGGAGTTGGGCAGCACGAGCCAACGTAGTCCAGCGTGTTCATCAGCGCGAACTGGCAGGTGCCGGGGGGGGAGCTGGCGGTCGGGGGCGCGCAGAGCTTCTCCAGCGTGTCACACCCGGAACTGTTGAGGGCGCGGAGGCTGAGGCACACCTCGGCGTTGTTGGCAGTGGTCGTATTGAGGCCGAGCTGGGTGAGCCGCAGCACGTAGCGGCGCGAGGTGTCGTTTATCGGGAAGTAGTAAAAGTTTGGATTGATGACCGTGGCGACGTTGTTGACGGTCGCCCTCACGATGGTGGATCTGAGAGCGCACGACTCCTTGACGTCGAGCTGATGGGGGCAACAGAAAAGGCAGCACAAGGGAGAGCGACCATGAGGAAAAGGGGGAAAAGGAAAAAGAGAGCATGAAAAGCACCGGGAACACACAGCACAGCGACGAGGTCAGGCCTCAACGCCAACGAATGGATGGCCGAACGAGCAGAATCCTCCCAAGGAAACCCTTGCATAACGTCATTAGCCGGGCATGCATGGTTGACAAGTATCGCGCACCCAGGCACTCAGGGACCCGAGACACAAAACCTAGCATTGCCGATAGGGCACGTGTGGTTCGGGCCCCGTCGGGCATGTCCGGACTTCGGAGCGAGCCAGCTCAGCCGCCCACCCAGGCAAGGTTGCCTCACCTCAATCTTTTTAAGGTCCACATAGCAGCATGTGTCGTTGGTATTGCAACCGGTCTGATTGACACGAATGGTGAAGCAGTAGGTGTTGTTGCCCTTGTAGGTGATGGGCGGAGGAATGCCGTAGGACGACGTGAAGGGCGGGTTGCGCTTGCAGACGCAGTAGGGAAACCGGGGGTCCACCGTAAAAATGCCTTCGCTTGACCCAATATCTGTCGAGATGTCTGGATAGGCAATTTCCACGGCGTCAGGAAGGGAATCTGAAGGTGCGAGCGGCGGAGACTGCCAGCCGGCTTGCGCTCTGCATGCATGCGTTCAACGGTGTCAAAGCGTCAGAAGATCGTAAGGACGGATGAAGTCAAGGATGAGGAAGTGGATAAATGTAATATACCGGTAACAAAATAAAAGGTAATTAGCATGTTGTCAAAGGCAGCGTTTTGGCCCACGATGACTTTCACTTACAAAGTCGCAGCGACCGATAGCACCAACAGGGCATCGAGTAGCGTTTGTCCTCGCGCCATTGTGAATTTAGGTTTACTGTAATTAGCAATATTGATTACATAAGGTACCAGGATTGCCTGGCATATATATACCAGATCTGCCCGAGTACGGAATCTGAACGGTTTTGGCGGCAAATCGCGTCGAGGTACGAGCCCCGCAACGACCGCGACTTTTCGAAATCCTTGTTCGATCTACGACGAGTAGTAGGTTTGTCTGGCCTACGATCAGACCGGCCAAAGAGACGATGGACGATCCATCAAATTCACAGAACCCGGTGTTGCGCGCACATCCTGTATACAACAATACGCGCGCACTGGCCGCAACCTGCCGCACTCGGCGACATTTCGCCACGTAGCTTAGTTAATGGCAATCATCATCTGCGTCGCTTTAATGATACTAATCATTACTTTTAACTTTTTAGAAAAGTATCCCAATATTGCCAAGTGTTGGCGACGGGTCCTAGGCGGTTGGGACATTTCGCACGTACGAGTTTTAGGCCATTTGTTGGCTCAGACCCGGACAATACAATCATTGTAAAATTCAATATTTTAAATTAATCACAACATCTCAATTGTTACAAAGGGACGGCGCCTGACCTGTTGGCCGTCCCCTCGTGCCAGGTCGTAGCTTGGCGTAGCGGTTGATCGACGCGCGAAAACGAAACCAGCCAGACGGCGAGATACCCGATGGCGCCGCACGGGTCCACACACAACAAAAACTTATGAGGAGAATCTTCAAGCAAATAGGGAAGGGTGGGTGAGCGCCCCAGATAGAGCACACACACACACACACCCGTGCGATAAGCAGGCCTACAGACCAATCGCTTCAAGGAGTCCAGCTACCGAGCTACGAAATGCTCACCGTGTGCTGTCCGATGTCCCTCATTTCGGCGTACTACCTTCGTCACGCTTGGATAATTAGCTCTTCTCGAACGGAGAAGGTAAGATCGGGAAGATGCAGACTTGCACCTTTGGAATGAACGTGCGCGGAAGTGCCATGCGAGGCCGCGCCAGGGTTTGAAAACCCGCGTCAGAGGCAACGGCCTGCTTTGGGAAGGTCCCGGCAACTCAAAGTCTCAAACACAGCTTCAGGCCCGGGGTCAAGCCCACAGCGCTCCTCATGATCACAAGTTCCTGGGTGTCTAGGCCAATGTATGGTAACCGTTACAAGTTGGACACTAAGTCCCGACCGGGCGTTCCATCCTTGGTTACATGCGGCTTTGGGCAATGTCAAGGATGCGCCAGGCTGGCAGCTGTTTCATTTCTCGATGCCCCCAGCAGCCTGCTCGGCCCCCCCCCTTATCAGCGTGCAAAGCTATGTTGCCTACCTTACCAATGACACCGGATGCCACGACCTAAAATGTGCGTAATCGTTACAAGGTGCGTGGGCCCTGTCATGTATAAAGAGTACCACTAACACCTCGGCGCGAAGGCAGCCCGCACCCTTACGACGTACATACGTAGACCTTTACGATACACATAGATACCGAAGCGCATGCACGGCAGCAGCCCGGCTGACGCCTTGCTTGATCGCTTGTCAGCGGCATCTAGCTGGGCCCTCACGCACTACACACTTTCTCACACAAACAGCGCGCCGCAACATACATAGCGGGTATAGCTAGCGACAAGCAAGGCTGTCAGGCCATGTGACTGCTCTCTGACGTATCATGTGCCTACCCGTGACTTGCTGGGAAAGCATGCGCGAAGAAGAAAAGAGACTCCTCAGCGCATGCGCGCACGTTGGCTGTTCCATTCAAAGGAGTCTGTATCAACACAAGATCAGAAATAACGTGCCATCGTGGAAGCAGCAGAAACGCTGTTGTAGGTTCGCGACACCGGAGGCAAGGCCGAAGGTAGGATCAGCTGGCTGGTCCGTTGCAGAAGCGACGCCGCGCAGCTGTCCATAACGCTGACGTAAGCACTGCGCGTGCAAATGATGACAATGGAACAAGGGCTCGGTCCAGGAGATGAATGATGTGATGAACGACCTTACATGTCTCTTCCGCTAGGCCAGGTCCATAACCTAACGAAAGGGGCCTACTAGTTGCTCATCGGCTATTGCCGAAGAGCAAATCGAGACAAAGCACCAAGGCAAAGCCTCGACCTAAATCACAAGACAAACAAGTACGACACTCTACCTTCAGAGATGGTCCCGAAACCAAAGGAAACGGACAACCGAATCACACAACAACTCACAATAACCGCAAATAACCGAATTGGAGCAGTAAACTGACGGGTGCAGTCAATCGGCATGTGTTCTGGCACGACTGTTATGGCACGACACATATGCCCCTGGAATTCCAGGTTCGACCCCGTCAAAGAGGGGGCCAAAGACCTTCAACAGTTAGAGGGCAAGTGTGCCCCCATACCGATGGACGGTGAGGGACCCGATTATAGTGACCTGCGAGCTGACCAGGAGCGGAGTTGACGCCTTAGTTGATTCGGCAGATTCCGCTGGATGCCGGTGGTGGGTGCTGAACCCGGGAAGAGCACTGATTTCGGAGAAGTCGGCATGGGAGACCGGATGAGGGTGCCCCGAAATACCGGGGAAGGTAGGGACTGCCAGGTTAGTGGCCACGGGTGAAGCTGCACCCCCCTATCCCACACAATCGGCGTGACAAGGCAACGTGACCTGGATCTGAGTCTCCGTGACACTGGTACGGCATGCCTGCCCAAGGCCCCCTAATCAATACATCCATCCCTGAGCTTCCCTGCGCATCTGGGCGTCACAGGCGACAGCTACGATGTGTGTGGCCCGGGATTGTCGACATCGCTGCACGGTAGCCTTCAATGACACATATTGTAAGAGGAGGCCAAGAACCACTGCGTTGAACATGTAACACGTATCAATGTATTGCAAACTGCGGCCTAGCAGCAATATGAACACACAACATGTCGTCCACTCAGGCATAAAAACATCGACAAAAATATGGTTTCAGCAGAAAGCCTGCAGCCCACATACATCTTCCTGTCCGATGCTAATCGATATCACGTCAAATTCGCATGCATTCGCTTTCCATCACATGAGCGGCGTTGCATCTTTTAACTTGCATCCTCACGTACGCGAGTCGTCACGTTCGTTACTTTGTTATCATATGTGTGTTTTCTACGGACCTTGACATTAAAAGCTGAGCTGGCCTCATGATGTTGGTTACTACGATGCGGCCAATCCCGACCGATCGACTTCAAATCACGGCGCCGTAATTGACGGGACGATAGCGGGAAATGTCGGACAGCACGTGTTCGCCGTGTTGAATAGGCTCAATCGACTGCAGAGGAAAAGATAATCAGAATCGTTATCAGCCAAATTCGGAAGGGGGCGCAAGAAGCGGGCAGGTTACGATTTATTTATGTACGGCGGGAGGCCCATGTCCAGCCGTGCATACGCCTGGGTGAGCTACTTGCGCAGGCCGACATGCAGTGCTAGTAGCCCAGGTGATGAACCACGGAATCCTATCGAATAAAATGCGATTCCTGACGATGGCAGACATGTAACGGACGTTGGCCGTCCTCCTATTGAACAAAACAGTCAGACAGATGCCCGGGCACTTAGCGACCGCGCCAACTCTCACCCCCCTCACGACCCACCAGGTGCTGTACAGGCAGAACTCGTTCAGGGGGATCGTCAGCTCAATGCAGAACTCGCCGCCGGTCGCCTTCGGGTAGCCCCAAGCTAGCGGGGTAACTGGAGCGAATGGGGCGGGCGGGGAAGAGGGACCCAATCAAGTATCTCCGGCCATGCGTACGGACAGAGGGAAGCAAGGGGCGGGTGCAGGCTGACGCATTCCCAGTCCGCAGGCGGGTTCAGGAGCGAGATTGAATGAATGAACGTTACAGCGGACCCCAAAGGGATCAACGGAGATCAACGAGGTTGTTTCCACAACAGGGCCAACTGCTCTGAGCTTACGGAACGCAGAGCGAGGGCCTTGGCTCTTTTTGCTTGCACTCAGATAGAGAAACCGCCGATCTAACCAACTTGACTGTCTACCTACCTTTGAGGATGTTGGTGCCGTTGGGCCCCCAGCTCGGAGACCGCCAGCCGGAGACGCCCAGACCGGTGGTGACGCGCACGCCCGTGACCTTACGCCGCTTCTTCTCATCCGCGTAGATCTCTGCCTTGTCGAGAATGGGCGCGCCACACAGGTACTGCGTGGAAGCGTGGATGGATAAATGGGATATGGCCGGTAGGTACATACGCATATGGGTGGCGACGACGACGCGAGTGCGCAGCATGTCACGTGTCTTCGTCATAGCTTCATGGCCGACATTGACACGTGCCGTATCGTATTGGAACGGGCATCGGTCAGCGAGGCGTTCGCGAGGCGCCAGATGCTACTGGCACTACTGGCACCGCCCGAACAGGTGACATGATGATGACGTCACAACCCCAGGAAAAAAGGGAGGCCGGCGTCACCAAGTGGTAGGAACCATTGGAAACATCGTAAATAAATCACGGATGTGCGGCAGCAAAGGACACACCGGAGGCTTGTACACGTCCGCCGGTACTCGTCCCACTGTGAAGCAGTAGACGGTCGAGCCCGCCACTCGCCCGCCCTCGACCTTGATGGTGGGCAGGACGTAGAACCCGGTGATGCCCTGCGCGGTGTTGCAACTGCGGCGGCAGGCGAGGGATTCTTCACATGACGCGGAAGGCGCGCAGGCAGCCTCGGCAGCCCCACGACGCCGGTCACGTTCTCACTCATTCCGGCTGCAGGTGCGACACCGCAAGTGGGGACCCCGCGGGGTCGACACGACACAGGGTCCTATCAAGTCCAGCAACGGCCTTGCGCAGCGCAACCCCCGAACACAAACGACAGTCGAACAGCTAATGCACGGTCTCCATCCGAAGTCCAAATCCCTGTCGGGCACACACTCACGCCGGGCTAAGTATATCTGCACCTGGGCTCGGTCGGTCGGGTTCCTTTTCTAAATACTCACGCCGGGTTGCTCGCGGAACACACACGCGCCGGGTTGCTCGCTGAACACACTCACGCGCATGACGCGACGGTCGGGGGCTGTTTGCAGCTCTGGGAGGCGCCGACGTCCAGGCAGTTGCCGGGGGTAAGGCCCACGAAGACGTCCATGAAATCCACAAGGGGGCAGAGCTCCGCCACGAGGTCGCCAATGACTTTGTTCGCAGAGAACTCGAGCTTGTCCTTCAGGACTGCGTAATCGGGCACGTTGGCGAAGGTGCCGCAGACCATGACGGATGAACGGAGACAGGTGTCGGCGTTGACGGTGAAGTTGTCGATGACCGGAATGCCCAGGGTGAGTGCGATGCCGTACAGTTCGTTGGCGAGGGCCGTTTGGATGCGAGTGCAGGCCGCAGCGCTGAGAGAGACCGGCGGGAACGTGCTAGCCGCCGGGCTGATGGTGATGTTGATGCACTGGCGGCAGGGTGCCGGCGGCGGTGGAACCGGGGGCGGCGGAGGCGGCGGCGGGCTGGGCGGCGGCGGCGGCGGGGGCGGGGGCGGCGGCGCCGGGGAGGCCGGACGGGAAGGCGGGCCGACTGGCGGTGGCCGCGGCGGCCGAGGGCTCGGCGGAGGCCGTGGCGGCGTGATGATCGGGGTCGGGCAGCACGAGCCAACGAAGTCCAGCGTGTTCATCAGCGCGAGCTGGCAGGTGCCGGGAGGCATGCTGGGGAGCGGGGGCGCGCAGAGCTTCTCCAGCGTGTCGCAGCCGCTGGAGGTGTAGGCGCGGAGGCTGATGCAGACCTGGGCGCCGTTGCTGGTCAGGCCGAGTCCAAGGTGCGTGAGGCGCAGGACGTACTTGCGCGTTGCGGCGGCGTCGTTCATGACGAAGAAGTAGAAGTTGGGAGTGATGGAGGTCGGCACCCCATCAACCGTCGCCTTCACAATCGTGGACTTGAGGGCGCAGGTGGGGTGGACGTCCCACTGTGCGACGTACGGGGTTATATTGAAAAAATAAGTAAACCCGAAGAACGAACCCGGGGGACGGGGTGATGGGGTGATGGGGTGATTGGGTGATTGACACACCACAAGGTAAACTTCAGTCAGAACGACATGGCGCTTGGGTGCGGCGAAGTTGGGAGGGCAGCAAGCAGACGGACGGCTTTGCCTGCTGATGCGCCCAGCTCTGGCTTCGGCTAGTGCGTCGGCGTCGGCCTCCTCACCGAGGAATGGCGCCAAATGCGTCGACGCCGCTCCATGTCAAGCTCTCAAGCAACGAGTCTAACGGTTGCTACTACTAGGACTGTTACTATGCCGTTGCAGCCACTTCACTTGGGCGTATGCCGCCTCCACGACATCGCAAGTACGGGCGCCTCTCGAGTCCCGACCCCAGCCAAGCACACCTCCGACCCCAGCCAAGCACACCTCCATTTTCTTCAGGTCCACGTTGCAGCAGACGTCGCTGCGGCCGCACCCCGCCTGGCTGACGCGGATGGTGAAGCAGTAGGTGTTGTTGCCCTTGTAGGTGACAGCCGGGGCGACGCTGTAGGCTGAGGGGTAAGCCGGGGTGCGTTTGCAGAGGCAGTATGGAAAGCGAGGGTCCACAACCCCATCGGACGACCCAGAGAAAAGGCCCTCCAGACCGACGGAGGAAGAGGACGGTGGCAAAGGTGGGTAGCCTGAAGCCTCCGCGTTCAGTGCTGTGTCTCCTTGGGAGGACGGGGATGCATCCTGAGCAAGGGCTAATGGCGCCCTGCAGCCACTTCATACCGCGCGGAAATTGCGGAAATTACGGTAGTGAGTGAGTGTCTTAGTATACCCGCGACCGACTTGTGACTAAGCTCAGAAAACAGCTCGTCCGGCTACGCATGAAAGCATGATGTAGGTTTAGATGTAGTGAATAGCAACTGTGGAATACTTACAGGGTAGATATGACACAAATGAAGAATGCTATTCTTGGAAGCCGCCGGGCGGAACACAGCATTGCCATGTTGATGGATCCAGATACGTATTTCATTATATTGTTTGATTGCACACAGGACCTTAATACATGCGACAAGTTATGTAGGGCAGCTTGTCGCGATACGACCCAGGGATCTGAATTTTCGCGCCAAGTCGGCGTCGAAGTTACGAAGTACCACCCGACACAATTCGTCGACAACAACACAACCTAGGCAAACAATGTGATTTTTTATAATTGATTTTAGCTGTCAAGGTACCGTTCTGTGTCGCTGCTCAAGGTTTGAGTGCAGACGCTGCGCAAGACTGCTCAAACCTTCAGTGCTTACGGTGTATCCTGCTCTTAGCAAACTTTGCACATTTATAGAATTTTTGAAGTGATCGAAATATCTGCATAGTTATCTGAGACCTGCACTGAGATGTACGGTACGCAACGCCATGCGCTGTCATGCGCATTCCGAACGAAACTAATGCTGGCCTATATTTCAGCTCATGCAGCTCATGCAAACGTATAATTTTCCATATTGTGTCAATTTTCAAAGAATTGCAAATATACCAACCTCGGCTCCGCCTCGTAACGCTGTTTCCCCTGAGTGACTACGTTCAGTCGGCCGCCTGCTGCCGCCTGTAACTACCTTGGACTGTCTGTGTGAATGTGGTGGTGAACACAGAAGCAATTCCACGCGGCCTGATTTGCCCGGGTTAGCGCCCTCGGCCAGCGTCGGCCCGGCAGATATGTAACGATTCACACACTCCGCCGCGTGCTTCCTACTTTCCAACAGAGCTTCTCACTGCTAGAGCACACGTGCGTCCCTCCTAAAACCGTCCCATGTTCATTTTCATCGGACAACACGCACCGAACGACGACCCACCGTTCGCAAGGTGGTTCACAGAGTCCACACACGCGTCAAACGGGCTCACTGGCCGTCCCTGCCAGACTGGGCGCGTGCTGCACGACAAAACGGAAGCCGCCCGTCCACACGGCGCGCACATCCGGTATCCCTCACCCGGGCACTGCACGCATCATATATGCACGGTGGTGGACAGACCGCCTCGCACCATGCATGCTACATATCAACATATGCCATGCCAAGACGCAGAGCACATACCGGCTGCCAACGCTCCACGCACCGCCTCGCAGCTGCCAATCTGGCTACGACCTGGACGGCCTCCCGGGAGAACTCCCGTTGGCTCCGGAGGCCCCTCCCTGGCCCCCATGACAGGCCCCTCCCTGTCCTCCCCGCCACCTCCCGATTAGTAATGATGTTAACACTGGACTACGTGGGTCGTCCCATTGGTCCGCCGTTATACCTTTGCCCGGCAGCAACCCGGCCCCGCCCCTACGCACCAACTCTCCCGCCTTAGCTCCGCGTTTCGATGGGGCGATGCAGTTCGTTGAGAGAGTTGGGTCTCCAGTGGCTGCGGTCAGGCATCAGAGGGGGCCGCGCGAAGCCGCGAACGGTCGGCGGGCATATCTGTGCCACTTTTGTGCTCGCATCACATTTTGCGCAGCTAAGCGCTGGGGGATCCTATCCGGGCCGGATCGCGTACAAGACAGGTGCACCGTACGGCGGGTCTACCTGTCGTTATGTACCTGCAGTCACTCGAGTCCGCCAACGCTCAGTCGTGGCCTGATTGATATATAGTCACGGTGCGGACACAAAGGTCGCACGCTTTCGAAGGCCTACGAACGATTATTCCTAAACAGACACTGTTGCGCCAGATCGCAAGCAATCCACACTGCGCAAACGTCCAGTCTGCTGGACAGGAGGGGTAGGCTACAACGAGACAGCAAGCGGGTCCTTGACAGTGCAATGCGTGTTGTATGTCCCACTGTCCGCTCTATCTACACAGCACCATCGATGAGATGAGGCGCCTACGAGGCTATCTGGGCCCGAGTTAGCCTTGTCGGGACAAAGGGTCCGACTCGTAACGGTTACATTTCAAGGCAGCAGAGGCTCCCCCTCTGGCAAGGAAGAAGAATCCAAGCAAAGCCAAAGCATCCGCTGCAGAATAGTGGGCTTTGCAAGTCAACCCTGTCCACTGTACCTCGGCCCAACAAGCCCGTCCGCTTCCGCGTATGACCCACACGGAAGGAGCTTGCTTGTGAGGCTGGGGGCAGGGGGAAGGGCGCCGAACCTGGACACGCTCCACTTCCGTGATCCTTGAGCACCGACCCAGGAGCAGAGCCACTAGGGACACATGCATGCGTGGTACAAGGGAAGGACGAAGGAGCCGAGAATCCGTCTGCCCTTGGGGGGGTCTCGGTCATGACTATGCGCGTACTGCGCCCTCAAAAACACATGCCAGTCGTCCTCTACCAACGTGTACCGCCAACCTACCGCTCCACGGCCGCGAAGACTGCGGGTCGCACATGCTCACGGTCCTTAGGGCTGTTCTCTTTGATGTCCGAATTCCCAGCGGGAAATCGTACGGTGACGCGTCGTACCTCGCCGTTCGCGGAACTTGGCGTGTGTTTGAGCTCTAGTTTCTCAGCTTTCTTGCACACACGCTTCATCGTTGTCTGTAGCAGTTTTGCTGTCCTATCGATTAACCATGTGCACCTAAGATACCCCATTTATGCAGGATTTATGCATAAATTGTTCAGCTCTACTTAGCTGCCTTTGCAGCCCAACAGCCTGCTTCGAAAACGGTTTTGGTCAGTCATTTTACCAAATGAAAATGTCTGTAAATTAGACAACAGAGTCGTTAGGGCGTCTTTGTCTGACCTCTGGTTCTGCCCGACCAAGGGCTCGACCAACCCAAAGCATTTCTCTTTTCTCTCTCATGACCATCACAGCCAGTCACAGAGCTTCACCCTACGAGTCGGTTTTTAGCTGTACTGCTCTCGAGGTCAAGCATCGCAGCCAGCCAAGTCAACCGCCAACTTTATCGGCGGCCGAATGCGCTGGCTGGGCAGGCACATAGTCGAAGATGTGCGCGGTCGGTTTTCCGTGTACTGTGACGACTGGAGGGATGGCTGGAAAGCGGGAACCAGGTGCGGCAGCTCACTCTGCATTCCCAACCCATCCCCCCAAACCCCTCATCCCAAAACTTCCCGCAGGATTCTCGCGCCCTCAACTTACATCTTCTTGGCGTCGCTGCTGCCAGCCTTGGCGTTTGGACTGCAGCTCGACCATGACACACGTGAGTGCCCGGAAATACGTACGACAACGGCACGGCAATCGGGATTTCGGGCCTTGGGCCTCTTCGGCCACGGCCAAGCGGAAGGGAGGTCTATGCGCGGGCCCGGTCGCCAGCATAGGTCGGGCGTGTTCCAACAGCCGACGTCGGGCGGCACAGCAAGACGGGGCGACAGTGAGCCCTAACCAGCACACAGCGTCAGCACGGGTCCGCAGGGCTGCATATCATGGGGGAATGCGGGGACCGTTATAGGGCCGGCCAGCTGGTCAATGGTGAGCCGAGGACCCTTTCGCGGCCTACGCTCTATTCTGTCCCTTCAGCCGCCGTTGCTGGCCTGTCCGCTTTCCCTGGGCGCTCACCCCAGCAGCGCATGGGGGGCAGGGGGGGCGCTCGGCACTTCGGAAGGGGACATGCCCGGCCCATGGGAGGCGGCTGGATGTGTGCAGGTCGGGATGAGGTCCGGCTGCCGTCCACCGTCCGCTGCCTGCCGAGGCACGTATTCTGTGGCATCATGCACCGCTGCCGATAAACCTCCCAAATCCCGCCGAATCCCGGCTCCTTCCAAGCCATGTGATTCGGCGGGATTGGCGTGGTTTCCAGGAGAGGCAATCCTGGCGCGCTGGTGACCTGGTGTGTTGGCCGGTATGGCTGCATGACACCTCCCGCGGGTGGTGGAGGATGGGTGCGCAGTCTGTGGTAGGGGTTGAGGAGATGAGGCGCCCTATGATCCGTCTGGCCCGTTGGAACGCCCGGTCGGGGCTCGTGTTCACCTTGTGGTAACGGTCACCTCTACAAACCTCAACACGACACGCACCACCAACAGCTATCAAGGCCGTACCGTGCCGTATCGTACGGCAAACGCAGGTGGCGTCCTGGGCGTGGTTGAGGTGCTGGCCGCGACCGCCATGACGGGGTTATTGCAGGTGGGTTGCTGCGTTGGGGAAGGGAGGGTTGCTGCTGGTGAAGACCACCGGATGGGGGGGAGGTTGCGCCGCAAGACGGGCACCCCGGTTGGGTCGGGCTGTGCCAGGGCATCCGGGCATGGCGGAAGGTGCCCAAGGGTTTGGAAGGCTGCAGGGTCGAGGTGGCCACAGGTTGCAGGGGCCCGGGCACCGGGGTCGGACCGTCCGAGTCCACTCCTCCATCTCCGCCACATGTGGGATTCCTCCCCAGGCCGTTGTGGGGGGCCAGCCGCTGCTGATCGTCGGCGTCGCGGAGCCGATCGTCATCATCTACGCCTTCTTGTATGAGTTTGCGGAACGGCAGGCCGGCCTCGGCCGCCGCCTGTTCCTGCCCTGGACCGCCTGGGTGTGCTGCTGGACGGCGCTGCTGGTGGCGGCGCTCGCGGCAGTGGGCGCATGTCGGGCGGTGGGCGCCTTCACGCGCTTCAGCGGCGAGCTCTTCGGGGCGCTGATCGGGGTGCTGTTCCTGCAGCAAGCGGTCAAGGTACCGTAATTAGACTGTCATCATTGGCTTAATTTAACTGCACCAGTGAACGGAATGAATGAAGCGTTTGTTGCATGGGAAGTCTTTGGGGGTCTTGGGCGACGGCTTCCGAGCGGTTTCCCGTACTCAACGACTTCGTCTTTATCAACATTTACTGCACCGCAACACCATTTTGTTTGACCAGTGTCTCCGTCATGTTATCACGGCCCACGCGTTGACACCTCGCGTCGGGCTGTCCGCCCTCCCGGGACTCCCTCCCCATCCATTTCCCTTTCCTTTTCGTCCCCCCCTCTTTTTTTAATGAAGGGCCTCATCATCAACTTCAGATCCGACCCCAACGCTCCGACCGCCACCTCCGCCACCACCACCACCACCCGCGGTTCTATCTCGTCCTCCGGCTTCGACGCCGACGCCCACCCCTGGCGTCTCGTCAACGGCCTGTGGAGCCTGGTCCTGGCCTCCGGGCTGCTGCTGACGTCACTGGTTGTCGTACGGGCCCGCCGCTGGCGCTTCCTCCGCAAGCCGCTGCGGGGGCTCCTGGCGGACTACGGCCCGCCCGCCATGGTGTTGCTGTGGACCGGGGTGTCGTACGCGGTGTCGTACGAGAACGGTGGCGCGGCCCCGCCGGGCGTTCCGCGACGGGTGTCGGCGCGGGATGTCTGGGAGGGCCGCGACGGCGGCGGCGGCGGTGTCGAGGGTGGTCAGGGTGGGGCGGGATGGACGGTGGCGCGGAGCATGTCGCAGGTGCCGCCGGCGTACGTGGCGGCGGCGCTGCTGCCGGCGTCTGTGATCGCGGTGCTGTTCTTCTTCGGTGGGTGTGCTGGAGGGAAGGGGTCTGGGCGAGGGCGGGGGTTAGTCTTAGTCTAGGCAGTGTGGGTGGCAGTGCGGGGATGGGGCGGGGGCGGGGGCCAGGCAATGTGATGTCGACGATGAGGGCGAGGAGTGATGTGCCCACGTGAAGATCCCGGATGGGCGGATGGGGGAAATGAGACTGGAAGGGCAGAGAGAGCTCCAGGAAAGCTCCAGGAAAGCTCCAAGGTAGCACCAGGAAAGCACCTCCCCGAAGTGCGCCGTCCCCCCCTTAAAGATTCAGACCCGCAGAACGCCGGAACATCAACGAGCCGCCCATGCATGTGCCGTCCGCAATGCCGTACGCGATCAGCACCTGATCACCACTGTCGTACACAGCACTGTCGTACACAGCTTGTTTGGTGCCCGCGCCCTCCCTGCTGCCGCCCTCCCTGCTGCCTCCCGCCTCCACCGCTGCCGCACCCACAGACCACAGCGTCTCCAGCCTCATGGCGCAGCAGCCCGAGTACCACCTCACGCGGCCCCCCGCCTTCTCGTACGACCTGCTGCTGCTGGCCGCCATGACGGCGCTGTGCGGCCTCCTGGGCCTGCCGCCGGTCAACGGCGTGTTGCCGCAGGCGCCCATGCACACCCGCAGCCTGGCCACGTTGGGCGCCAGGATGCGGGTGCGGCCGGGGGCCGTGCTCCAGGGGGGCCGGCCTGCGGCTGGGAGCCCCGAGAAGCAGGCGGCGGTCATGGTGGGGCAAGGGAAAGGGGCGGAGGTGGACGGTGCGAGAGGCGGCGGGGAGGGCGGAAGGGGGCCAGGCGAGGAGGGGGAGGGGCGGGGAGATGGGCTCGAGGGGGCGCCGGAAGGAGGCTCAGAAGCAGCGGGAGCTGGGGCGCAGCGAGGAACGGAGGAGGGCAGCGAGGAAGGAAGCGTCGGCCGCGCGGGTGAAGGGGTGGGGCAGAGCATGGTGAGGGAATTGGGCAGCGCGACTGAAGCGGCGGTTGGGGCGGCGCCGGAGGCAGTGGCGGTGGCGGCAGCGACGGTGGCAGCAGCGGCGGCGGCGCGGGGCGCGGCATCGCCGCCGCCGCCTCCTCGGATGGCACCGTCGGTCGCGGAAGCTCCAGGGGATACTGCAACCACCACTACAGCCACCATTACAGCCACCACTACAGCCACCACCGCCGCCGCTACCGCCACCACCATCACCACCGCCGCCGCCACGACCGACATCGCCCTGAACGTCCAGCCCCACCTCACCCTCCAGCTCCACCACCATCATCACCAACACCAGCACGTGTGGGGGCCTTCTCGCGGCACCCCCGACGCCACCAGCGTCCGCGCGGCCGGCACCAGGCCGAACGCAGCTGACGGGGTAGCCATGCAGGAGCGGCTGCTGTCGGAGGCGTTGCGTAGCGGTCCCAGCTTCCGACAACCCACCGCCGCCGCCGCCAACACCGCCGCCAACTCGGACTGGCAGCAGGACCCGCAACCGCAGCAGAGCTTCATGATGGGCGGGTGCCCGGGCGGGCCGCAATGGCCGCCGCCGTCGCCGCCGCCGGGGGCGGGTCCGGTGGCGCCATGCCGTACACCGGCTGCCGCCACCTCCGCCGTCGCAGGCGAGGGGCGTGTGGGTGAAGGTCCCGAGGACGTGTGGGAGGAGGGGCGACAGTCAAGGGACGAGGCGGGCGTGGCGGCGGCGGCGGCGCGGACGGAGGCGGCGGAGGCGGGAACGGTGTCGGAGGTGGTATCGGGCGCCGGCGGCACGGGTGTAACACTGCCGCTGCGGGTCCTTGAGCAGCGGCTGAGCAACCTGCTGCAGTCGTTGGGCGTTGCGGTGTGCCTGTTCGCCACTCCGGCCATCCGGCAGATACCCCAGGTATGTACGGCATGTACAGAGGCCAGATGTACATCACGGCACGTTACCAGACATGTGCCCGACCAGCCTTGCTGTACTCCCCCAGCGACGACAGACCGCGAAATGACAACCCGTACAACCGTGAGAAGTTAACGGTCAACCGCCCAACCGCCTGACCCCCTGTTGTCATCACATCAGGCGGTCCTGTGGGGCTATTTCGCCTTCATGGCCATTGAGTCCTTTCAGGTGCGGCGGTTGGGGTTGGTTGGGTTGGTTAGGAAGGTGGTTAGGAAGCGGGCATGAGCAGGCTCCCTGGTGGGCATCCCCAGGCGGCATGGTCCGGGGGTGCTCATGCACGATCTGGAAGAGTGAAATTCCTCTCCACGTCTCCAGCGTTGCGACTTTGGGCTGAATCATCCATGCCCTCCTTCCGCCGACCAAGTTCTCAACCACGCTGCCCCACCCCAACCTCAACCCCAACCCTGAACCCAACCTCAACCACACAGGGCTCCCAGCTCATTGACCGAGTACTGCTGGTGGCCACCGACCCAGCCCGCCGCGGGTCGCTGCTCCGGGGCGCCCATCCGCCGTACATGGAGACGGTGCCGTACACCGTCTGCGCCGCCTTCACGGCGCTGCAGGTCGCTCTGCTGGCGGGGCTGTGGGCGCTGGTGACGTGGGCAGGGGTGGCGGGGATCGCCTTCCCGCTCCCCATCATGGCGCTGGTGCCGCTGCGGCGATATGTGCTGCCCAGGTAGGAGGGGCGCAGAGCTGCAGTTTGTGGTTGCGCAAGCGAAAATCAGAACAGGATGCCCCCGGCTCCCTGGGTTGAGGAGCCGCGGCTTGCGGGTGCGGGTGCGGCCGGGGACCCCGGCGGATAGGGCCCTGGGGTGTAACAGCGGAAAGGAAGCCCGTTGGACGAGCAATGTCAGCCGGCGGTCGCGGGTGGGTGGGGGCGGAGGTGGCTGCGTTCGGGTGGACGGGGTATTGTGTCACGGGGGTACTGCCGGCACGAGGCGCACCTCCATCCACTCCCGAGTTGACCCCCACCCGCCAGGGTCTTCCGGTCCGAGCATCTCCGGGAACTCGATACGGCAGAGTACGAGCAAGCACAGCCGCTGCCGCCGACGCCGCTGCTGGCCGCATCCGCTGCGGCGGCAGGGCCCTTGGCGGTGCTGGCTCCGCCGCTGGCGGTGGCAGATGGGGGTGAAGGTCCCGAGCGCGTTGCGGCGGCGGCGGCGGCGGTGGCGGCGGCGGCAGAGACGGCGGCGGCGGGGGCGGCGGTCGATCGCGAGTGTGAGCGGGAGATCATCGAAGCAGAGCACGTTGGCGTGCAGCCGGTGCATCACGTGACGAGGAGAGAGCTGCGACAGAGGGTGCGGAGGATTTGTGGTAGTGGCGACGGTGGTGGTGGTGGTGGTGGTGGTGGTGATAGCGGTGCTGGCTGGGGGTTCAGCAGCCACCACCGGGGAATTTAGGGACCAAAAAGGGGCTCCCGGCCTACACGCGGATAGGTGGAGATGGGTTGAGTGGGGTTCGAAGTGAGAACAGCCCAGACACACGATGTGTCACACACTCAGCCAATACGATACGGGGATCGGGATAAACCGTCAGGGGTAGGCCGCAGATGTTGAGGATTAGCGCATGCCGTTTTCATACATGTATGATGACTCCACCATGAAGTCCTCTACCTGACACTGTACTTGAGGAGAAGACCCTAGATGACGACCGCGCATTGGGTTTCCACCGTCAAGTTGGCTAATACAGAAAACCATACCTTGTGGAAATCCTGTTCCTTTCCCATAGCGGTCAGCGTCCCGCTTGCACGAGCTCCGCAGATCGTTTTGATGCTGCAGCTCTGTAATGTTAAGCATTATGCGTTGAGTGATTGGTCGTTCCTGGTAGGTGCATTGAAATTGTATATGTTCTTGAATGCAGAGACACGAAAAAATGTAGCAAAAACGTCTTTTAAGGAAGGGTAATTATAGGGATCATAATATGCTGACAATAGTACGAGCTGTGCGTGTGTCATGCAATTCTGATACATGAGATTACTGTGTACCTTTTGTTTGTTTCTGGAATTATGATAAGGGGTTTCCATGGAGGAAAGCATAAACTGGTCTGTCCTCAAAAGGGCCCCGGACTGATTCCAAGTGCATAACGACCTGCAAGGATTACCTTGACTGCTCCAGACGTTAAAGATAACTTTGTTGAAGGATGCCATTGCGCTTTGGGTAAGGTGTAGGTCCTTTGTTCACGTGACTGACTGAAGGGGTCTTCAAGAATCAAAACCTATCAAACAGGCGCTCTTATCACGAAATTTACAACTGAGCATTGACGCAATGCGTTGGCGCATGGCGTGAACCCTGTTCCCTGTACCTCCGTAGCATGGCCAGTAACTTCAGCGCGGATGCTGTGCCCATCGCCTTGGTGATTGGAGCCAACTCTGGGTAAAGCGTTGCATCTCGATTTTATTGTGTCATTTTACGCCTCCTAAGAAACCATTACGCGCTGTGCGTAGGGAAGTCAAATACGCAAGCCCCGCCGCTAAGGCGATTTGGGTGCGTTTGCAGCCGCTTTTCAGCACACCGACATGTACACGAATCTCGAGCCCTTTTTCGCCATGTTATCGCAATGCAGGGCGAGGTTCTCGGAACCGTTGGCCCCCGCAGCCCACCACAGCCGGACCCGCCAATCGATGCTACGCCACCGCTGGACGCCGCGCTCGCGGAGCGCAAGCAATTTCTCGCGAGCCTTCTTTCCGCCCAGATGGCGGGCATGCTTTTCACGAGGCTGCAGGAACAGCTAGCGGAGGGCGCCTTTCGCGTGGGTACTCGCGGGATCATCTCGCAAGCCTGCGCCCCTGACCAGCTGCCCTCGCTGCCTCCTCCCAATACCTTCTCACCCACGGAACCGAGCGAACCCTCTCTTGCACGCCCCACACGGTGCTGTCGGAACGTATGAATGAATGAATGACCCCGCCCCTCAAAACCCCTTCACGCACCCGACCCCCCGCCCCGATCTCCCCCTCTCCCATGCAGCCCAGCATGTGGGGGCTCATCTTACTGCCCGCTCCGGCCCTGCGTGTAGCTGACGATCCCCCGCCTGAGGAGCCAGCCGCCGGGCTGCGCCCCGAGGTGGGTGCGGTGGACCCGACTGACCGACCAGCTGGGGAGCGCCCGGAAGCGGCGGGTGGTACCAGGCCAGCAGCACCGGCTGTTCAACCCGCGCCCGCGCTGCCACCGCCACCAGTCGAGGACCCGGCGCAGGTACAAGCAGGGGGGCAGGAGCGGCAGTGGCAGCCGCAGCCGCGGCAACGCCCTCTGCTGCCGTCGCAGGCGCAAATGGGGGGCCAGGAGCGGCAGCCGCAGCCGCATCAACGTCCTCTGCTGCCGTCGCAGGCGCAGGTGCTGGTGCTGGCACAGCAGGACGAGCGGCAGCAGCCCCAGCAGCAGTCCCAGCAGCAGCCCCAGCACCTCCAGCAGCCCCAGCAGCAGCAACAGCACCCTCCACGACAGTCGCCATCGCAACCAAGACAGCTGCTCAACCCAGGGGAGATGTTGCTGCAGGGCGGCCGAGCTTCGGGGTCCCCTCATCTCGGGCAGCAGTCTGACAGGCCGAGGGCGCTTCGGGCCCCCCTGCACGCACCCCATTGGGCGGACGCAAGCGACGCGGCGGCCGTGCCCGGTGTGGCCGCCGCCTCCGAAGTTGCTGGCTTTGACAGCTTAGGATCGCTGAACAGCAACCAGACGGGGGATTATTACATCGCCGACATCCTCCAGCTCCGTACGGTGTCGTACACACTGGACGAGCTGGTTCTGGGGGCGGGTATGTCGCCGCCGCCGCTGGCGCCGCAGGATGGCGTCGGCGCCGGCGCCGGCGGCGCCGCCACTCTCCTTGGTCCCGCGGATGCCGTGGCGCGGAACGCACGGCGTGCGCTGGAAGATAGCGCTGAGGCGCTGTCGCGTTTCGCCGGGCGCGGCTTTCCGCGGTCCGCGCCCGGCAGCGGCTTGTACGACGGTCGTGGCAGGGATGGACGACGGCGGCTCCGGCGGCTGGGGCCCCCTCCCGGGCTGTCGGAGGCCGCAGGCGACGCTGCTCGCGTCCCTTTTGACGACTCCGCGCCAGAGCACGGCGGCATCGACGGCCCTGGCGCTACAGGGAGGGACTCTGCCGGCGGCGGCGCGGCGGCAGCGGCGCCGGTGCCGGTGCCGGCGCCAGCCTCTACATCCTCCGCTGTATCTGCGGCGTCGGTGCCCTTGCTCCCGGACCGTACACGGACCGCTCCCGAGGAACTCTTCCAGGAGGCAGCGGGGCCGCGTGGTGAGGGGCCCCTGCTGTCCGAGGCGTCGCCTCAACCACAGCAGGAGCCGCCGCCGCCGCCACCGCCGCCGCCGTCATCACAGCACCAGCAGGAGCCGCTGCAGCTGCCGCTGCCGCCACCGCAGGAGCAGCAGCTGCCGCTGCCGCCACCGCAGGAGCAGCAGCTGCAGCTGCCGCCGCCGCAGGAGCAGCAGCAGCAGCTGCCGCAGCAGCAGCAGCTGCCGCCGCCGCAGCAGCAGCCGCAGCCGCCGCCGCCGCCGCAGCAGCAGCAGCAGCAGGCACCGGTGGGGGCACTGCCGGCCGAGACCGACCCGGAGGCCACGCCGTTCACGCACGCCGCCCTGATGGCATCGCTGCGAGCGCAGTGCCAAGGCCCATGGGAGGCCGAGCTGGGCCTCCTGGGCCTCCCACACCAACACACCGGACCTGGGCCGTCGATGCCGCCAGCACCGCCGCTGCCGCCTCAGCAGCAGCATAGACAGGACGGAGAGCACGGGCAGCCGCAGGCGCAGCAGCGGCGGCAACACCAGTCGCAGCAACCTGGCATTGGGTTGCGGGTCGGCGTCAGTGCTGCCGGCGCGGCGGCGGCGGCGGGGCGACCCGTGGGTCGGATGAGCACTCGAAGCCGGTACGACATGCTCCTCCAATCCTTAGCGCCGTACACGGTTTCGACCGGCGCAGGGCCTCCGCGGCGCCGGCTCGCCCGCGCAGCCGGCGGCGCCGGCAGCGGCGACAGACGCGGCGGCGGCGGTGCTGCCGCCGGGGCTGGCGGAGGCGGGAGTACGACGGAGGGCGCACGGTATGCCAGCTCCAGAACCGGTACGGCAAGCTGCGTCAGCGCGGACACGGATGGACTTCCCACGTCAATGTCCATGTCGGCGACGCCGCCCTCTGATGCGGCAGCCGGCGGCGCCGCCGCCGGCGCGAGCAGCGCTGACGCAGCCTGCGGCGACGGCGACTCCCTGGATCGGCGTCGTGACGCGGCGCCAGGGTTGTCGTTCACCCCGGACGGAGCCGCCCAGGCGAGCAGCGACCCCAGCAGGGCGGCAATTACGGCCGGCAGTACTACGTTCGGCAACAACGACAGTGATAGTGACGAGGATGACGACGATGTCGACGATGAAGAAGAGGAGGAGGAGGAGGATGTAAATGAAGGCGATGACGCTGTGGATGGCGTTGAGAACGTGGACAACTCGGACGAACCGAAGGGTCGCTGGCACCAGGTACGTGCGACCCGCGGGTCAGTGGCGCAGGGCGCGGCTAGCGTCCCGTGGGTTTGCGCGCTTTTGTCGCCGGATAATGGGCTGCTACTTCGGCAACTTGGACAGACACTCAGCGTCAATCACAAAGTGCGCTTGCAGCCTTGCGCCTGTCCAAAACCCTAGACGTCCCGGGAGAGCAACCCACCATTTCCTTGCTCGTCACGGCGGCTGCTGTTGTACACGCTGCTGCTGTGGTTCTGCATCGGTAGGTGCGACTCGAGCTGGTCATGCCGGCGGCTGGCGCGGCGTCGTCGCCCGTCCAGGAGCCGTTACTTCGGTTGGTAGCAACCGATGTGGACGAGTTCGTACGGGTGATGGAGGCGATGGAAGCCGAGCTCCAAGAGACGCAGACCAGGTGCTCCAGACTGGAGACGCTGCTGGGACACCAACAGAAGGTACGGGCGGGGTTCCAGAGGTACGGATGCAGTTTAATCTTCCAAGTACGGCATCAGGTACGAGCGAGGGGTCCACTGCCCGGCAGTCGGGTTGACTGCGCAGTTTATTGCTCATTTGCAGTACCACTGCCCGCACACCAGCGCCCGGGCGGGATGCTCGTAACCTGTTCGTAGTGAACTACCAATCGTAAACTTTGAGCCACTGCGGGCAAGGGCGCCTGGACCGACCGGTCTCAGAGCGAAGCCGTCCGCACTCGAAAAGTCGCCAATTCACCTGACCTGGGAAGTGCTTGACGTGTGTTTAATGAGAAGCCCACCCATAACCTTGACGTGTGTGTTCGGTGAACGCGGCCTCCGACCTTGAATAAAAACACTGCTTTCCTGACGTGCTTCGCGTCGGTCCTTCTAACTTGACCCGTTTGTTGTACCCTGTTGTACGGCAGCTTCTGGAGGCCGTATTTCCACGACAGGCCATCGAGCACATGACCCGGCAGATGGCCCTCCGGGGCCCCACCGCCACCTCCTCAGCCCGGCGGATACCGCTGACGCCCCCGCGACTCACCGACGCGGCTGCCGTACTGGATGCCGTACGCTTTCGCGCCACGGCCGGGGGGGCACACCCACAACCGCAGGGCAGCAGCGCAGCCCCCTCCCGCGCGCCCGCGCCGCCCAACTTGGCTGGGTCGCGCCGCGACACGCTGTCGTACGGCACTGCGGGGTCGGGATCTTGGCCGTACCCCGTACCGGGCCTTATGGATCTGTATGGCAGCCGTAACAGGGAGGGCCCGTCCTCGGGGTTATGGCTGTCCCAGGCAGCGTCCGAGTGTGCCGAGCCCTCCCAGGTGCTGTTGAACCGCCGTGTACGGCGACTGAGGAGCAAAGGCCTGGGTCGGAGCGTGGCCGTTGGCAGGCTGGTGGCGTCAGCTGCGGCACACGCCGGCCGCGTCGACGGCAGCGGCTCTGCCGCCGGTGGGCCCTTCGGGCCGCGGAAGGCGGCGCCGCCGCTGCCGCCCCGCCGGGAAAGGCAATTGGAGCCTGTCGGCGGTGGCAGCCCTGACCGCGGCGGCGGCAGTGGCACCGGCGGCGCCGCCGGTGCCTCCGTGACACCCGTTCGTACGGCATTCATCAGCGCTTTGGCGCCGCCGCCGCCGCAGCAGCCGGCCCCCGCCGCGGATGCCGCAGGTGCCCCTCTGGCCAGCGCACACCGCTGCGTGACGGTGCTGTTTGCGGACATCGTGGGCTTCACCTCCATGTGCAACTGCCTGGAGCCGCTGGACGTGATGGCTTTCCTGAACGGACTCTTCACGCGGTTTGACTCGCTGTGCGACATTTATGGAGTCTACAAGGTGCGGGGTGGAGGGGCGTCAGGGACTGACGTGCAATGGCGCCGATCGGGTTAGAGTGGGAAGCCCCAGGGGAAGTCGTGGCTACAGCGCGTCTCGAAACGATTCGCGTTTTGCGCAACTTTGATTTGCCCGCTGTTCGTACCTAATGATTGTACGGAAGGGAAGGCGGTCTTTCCGGTTGCTGCTTTTGCCCACACCCGCCCCTTCGGCCTCCTGTCCCGCCGCTGCAACCGCCAACCGTCAACCGCCGCGAAGCACCGCCGCAGCTCCCCGCCTGGCAACGCCTTGCGTCGCCCCTTGTATGGCGCTGGGCTCCTCGTTTCTCGCGGCTCCGTTTTCTGATGCCCTGTGAAAGGGGAAGCCCCTCTTGAGGGCTAAGAGGGCGCACCGGACCAGCACCAGCGCGCGAGCTGTCACCGGTAATCCGTCTCTAAAACATCGCCTGAACCCCCTCCCACCGCCCCCCTTGTTCCTGGTTTTAATCAATACGGTATCCTCGCCCCGCGGCCACGCGACCGCCAACCGTCAACCGCCGCAGGTGGAGACCATCGGCGACTGCTTCATGGCGGTGGGCGGGCTCATCACGGTGGACGGGGAGGGCTTCAAGGCGGTCCGCAGCGACGGCTCCGAGGACGGCCTGCACGCGCTCAAGGTCATGTCCTTCGCCAAGGCCATGCTGCGCGAGGTGGCCGGGATGCGGATGCCGCATGACGGCGCGCCGCTGCGTCTGCGGGTGGGGCTGCACAGCGGCGCCGTCACGGCCGGCATCGTGGGCAGCAAGATGCCCCGGTTCTGCCTGTTCGGGGACACCGTCAACACGGCCAGCCGCATGGAGTCAACGTGCGAGGCGGGGGCCATACACGTCAGCGCCGCCACGCGGGCGCTGCTGCCGGGCGAACCATGGGTCGTGACGGGGGGCGTGCAGGTCAAGGGCAAGGGCGAGATGCAGGTGAGGCGGCGGTGCTGAGGGAGGGATCTGGGGTGGATCGACTCGGCCCAATGCCGTACTCGTATGCCTACACACGAACACACGGTACCAGTATGAAAGGCGACGGATGGAGCCCAGCCCCAACGGCCGCTTCGCGAGGCCGCGTACGTCGCAGAGCGCGCGTGTGTGTTGAGCGAGGAACCCGCCCGACTGAACCCCCCAGGCCCATGATACTTGCCAAATGACCCGCGCTTGCGTGTTTAATGAGAAACCCACGCTTGTGTGTGTGGAGGGGCAGGCAGAACAGGGGAGTGCGTGACATGCAACGTGCAGAGCAGTGCCCTTGTGTGTGTGTGCGTGTGCGTGTGTGTTTGTTACATATTTGACCGGGCCTGACGCTGGCCAAGGGCTGATAGCCCAGCCCCAACGGAAAGTCCGCCGAAGCACCCTCCTTCCTTTGTGGAGGAAGGAGAGGGGCGTGAGGGGCCGCACCCCCCCGACCGGGGGAATGTGCGCGCCCTGAAAAGTGCGGCAGTTGCTCTACGGAACCGCTGCCTCGTGGGCCTCGGTGGGCTGCCCCCCTCGAGGCCGCCCTTCTTTTCTTGAAGCACCCCCAGGACATCCCTTCATCTGGGTTCCCGTCAGGAATCTGTGGTCCGCCGGATCTGTGGTCCGGCTCCTAACTGGCAGTCAACGCCTGGCTCTACCTAGAATTACTTTTCCTAGCAGCAGTCTCATATACCAGCTGGCGGCTGGTTCAGAGCCGGCCCGGGTCAGATAATCAGTCCTGGAGCGTGGTACGTCAACGCAACCCTCCCCGGGATCCTGCCCAGACGCGGAAGGCCGCCGAGGGAGCTGGCCCGGAACGGGGCGCGGACTGGCCGCGTTCCCGCCGCATGGGCTTTGTCCCGGTTCGTGCGTGCTGGGCTTGTCTTCCCCTGGTTCTTCCCCTCTGCTTACTCTCCCGCTAAGCCCTGTTTGCTTTCGTTCTCCTACATCATGACCGGACACGGCCTATCTGACACGGCCTGTCTGACGCTGCCTATCTGACACGGCCTAGCCTATCTGACACGGCCTGTCTGACACGGCCTAGCCAATCTGACACGGATGCGCCTGGTGCGCTTGACACCCTTGATGCCCTGATGAGCAGACGTACCTCTGGCGGCCGCCCGCCGATTTCGGAGTCCCCAAGGGCTGGTCCTCCGTCGCCGTGGTGGGTGACGTGGCCGGCCACAGCAGCGGCGGCGGAGGCGGCGGGCCCGGCGGCAGCGACAGCAGGCTCTACACCGTCGGTGGCGGCGCCGCCGGGTCGCCACTGACCCGGAACACCGCCGGCCCCATGACCGCAAGACGCGCCGCGGGGTCGGACGGTGAGCTGGTACGGCAACAGTTGGCGTTGATGCGACAGGCGGCCGGGCGCGTACCCGGCGGCGGCGGCGGCGGCGGCGCCGGAGCCGCCGGCCGATAGCGCCGCCGGCGCCGCCGCCGGCGCGGGGCCCAGCGGTGGCGGTACCGCCGGCGGCGGTGGCGCTATATAATCGTGCATCACTGGTGTTCCCCTGCCGCGGCTACTGCCGCTGCCGCCGGCAGAGTGCGCCGGTTTGCTGGGGTTTCGCACTCACACAGGACGGACAGGCCCATGGGTCAGCAGCGGCCGGCCTCGTGCGCCTGAGGGGGCCTACTGTCCCCTCGCGGCGTTTCACTCCCCCTCTTTGCGCGGGCCTCGGAGACACGGAGATCTCCCGTGTTCGAAGCTCGCACGTACCTGTATGTACGACATTGTACGTCCTTGTACGATTTCCGCCGGTGGGTACGGCACGACCGACACGAGGTCGCGGCGGTCGTGTGGAGGTCCTCGCTGCTGCTCGCGGCCTTACCACTGAAGGTATCACACGCTAGGGGCTAGGGGTTCCTTTTCTAAACAGCTAGGGGTTGACACATTTTGATACGTGTCGTGATGGGCGTCACGACGACGTGGTGACGGAGGAGGATCGACCCATGGGTCAGTCGATCGTCAAGGAGGCGGGCGACGAAGAGGGCATCAGCCGACCCACGGGTCGTTATGCACGCGTGTACGTACGGCAACACATGATCGCTTTCCCCGAGACACACTCAATTTAGAGTGCGCGCACGCCGTCCTGGACAGGGGGTCCCTGGGAGGGTTTCCCGTCAAGGAGGTTTTAGGTTTTATGTGCGGACCCCAAGGCAGCAATCAGGTGATGAGCTCTCAGGTAACACTTGTACGAGGTGCAACGGTACACTCAACGACCAGGTCAACGATAGGACCTGGTCAACGATCGATACGACCTGCAGCCATGCGGTCCTTGCTGCTTTTGCTTCTTGAAAAAGGCCATGATGGGGACGTCCATGAGAACGGAGATGGCATATACGTGCCTGTGGCTCAACGCTCTGGGTTCAAGGAATGTCGCCCAAAGCCGATGTCTCGCAAGCGTGAACGGCGCGACGTACGAACGGCGGCGCATATGAACGGCGGCGCATACGAATGGCGGCGCATACGAATGGCGGCGCGTACGAATGGCGGCGCATACGAATGGCCAGTCGCCAGTCATTGTTCTTCCTTCTCCGCTCGCAGCAATGTCGGGGGATGGGGCACAAGTACGGGGGCCGCCATGGGCCCACGCGCCGTGGGGTTGTGAGTTGCATACCGTTGTGGTGGTTGAGATGGTGGTTGTGGTGTGGGTGGCGATAGCACTTGCTCGCTTGCCTTGGTGGGACCCGGCCCAGGGTGGTACGACGTGGTACGGCGATGTACGGCGGGGTGTCGCAGGTGCCACGAGAGCGCGGGGGCCTCAATGCAGTGTCTGAGAATCGGTCAAAAAAGGAAAAATTCTACAAACATGCGCGGGGCCTGAGTTATGAAGCATCAATAAGCCACAATAAGAACCTGAGACATGTTGCGTAGGTGTGTGGATATGGATGTATCATGTGTTGCTGCAGCCTGCAGCAGGGCGGCATCGCGTGCGCACAAGCACAAGGGGAGCTGGGGGGGGCTCCGACTGGAGGAACGCTCTCCGGCGCTGGTTCCGTTTGCATATGCACATATGGTGTTGTTACGTTCCTAAAACAGTCATGAATTCTGCCTGGCCGCCGCCCGGCGGGCGCCCAACGGGGCCGGATAGCTTCATAGCGCGTCGTCAGTAGCAGGGTAGGTAGTTTGTGGGGAGACGTGGAATCCGGTCCCGAGGGATGCGGTCGGCGGCTTCGGGGGGACGCTGGCGGCGGCTGGTGCCGGCTAGCAGAACTCGGCGTACGGCAAACATGTGTACGGCAAACAACACAGCGGCAAGGAGCTAGTGGCGGCGCGTTGCTGCGCGGGTAATGATTCATTCCTACGTCGATGGCCTTCCCCCGCGTCGGATTGGTGGCGGCATGGATGCAAAGGGAGATGCCGCCGAGACACACGTGTACGCATCTGAGGTTATGTGTGATCTTTCATGTGCATGAGGGGAGCTCGTACGTGTTCGTACACATTCGTACACTTCAGGATTTTCTGGCGCCGAACATCAGGCATCCTACGGAGCGGCGCAAGCGTTCGCAGTCGTCGTGATAATCGCAGCTGTGTGGAGGCGTGGGGCGGAGGGGCGTTGAGGTCGTACGGCACCTGCCGTACGGCGCGGGAGCGGGGGGTTTGTCCTAGGACGGTCGTTGGCGCTGCGACCAAGTTGCAGGCTCTGCGCTGGAGCACCCACCCGGTGCTCATGATGTCTTTGTGCTGGCTGTGGCCGGCTATCAAACGGTCAGACCGTACGCACGTACACAACGCGCACACATCCTGGTCGGCTGGGTCACTGGTCACGCGTTGTTGGTTGTCGTTTGTTGGTTGAGGTCAGCAGCGCTTTTCCACTCGACTGCGCGCGGGAAGCGCATGCGCTCTATACGGTGTATGTACGGTGTACGGTATCGAGTGTGCCCGGGCCCCCGAACGTCCGCGGGCGGGGGCGGGAGGGGCCGTGGGCACCGCGGAAGGCGGGTCAGGTTGAATGAGCTGGGTGAGTGGCAGGCGGGTCGTCAAGTGCCTTTGGTGTGCCGCCGCGCTGCTGGACGTGACTGAAGGCTTGGGGCAGCATAAGTGAGAGGGGGGCCGACGCCTGCTGGTTACGGACGAGCCTGGGTGGATTTTTTGATTTTCCTTCTTGGTCCCCGCGGGGGTGGGCGGTGGGGGCCTGGGGAAGGGGGAAGAGGACGGCGGGCCTGGGAGCGAACGTGGGCTGGGAGGTTTCTACATCCTGGACAGGTTTCTTTCAAGTGGTCGCGTTGCTGAAGAGGCGGTCGGTCGGAATGTGTGATGGCGTTTTGCGCATGCACAGGTCTTGGTCCCGCGTTTATTCTGTTTCTGAGCCTCGCATAGATAAGGCCCCGGGCCAGGGCGACTCGTGTGGAGAGGGTATGGCATTGCTCGGGGCCCCACGTGGACCCGTCGGCGGTGCCGGCGGTTGCTGTGGGGGCCATATGCGGGGTAGTGTACGGCACGTGCGCACTGCCGCATGCGGTCCATCCCGGCCTGCCTCACCCTCATCGATAGACAGGCGCATGCCTTTATACGGCAGAATGCTGTCGTACATTTGATTTTCGAGGTATGCCGTATGCCTGGAACGGAATATGGTGGGCTTGGAGGCGATGGCGCCGACGCAGCGCAGCAGCGGTGGCTGATGATGCTGCAGACTGGCCCCGCAGACTGCTGCCCCTGCGACAGGCAAATGCACAGTCTTGTACTTGGCACACACACACACACATGTCGGTTGCAATTCTAAACACATGTCGGTTGCAATTCTAAACACATGTCGGTCGGGCGGGTTCTTTTTCTAGACACACACACGCACGTGTGTGTTTATCTCACAGACGACATCCCGGCGGAGGTATAAGGGGTGTCGAATCCTGATAGTGAAAGAGTGATGATGCTCGCGGAGTGGCTTTCCCCTGAGGGGTGCTTCATTCCCCGGAGGGATGGCCGTTTCCCTGAGGGGTGCTTCATTCCCCGGAGGGATGGCCGTTTCCCGGAGGGGTGCTTCATTCCCCGGAGGAGAAAGCGCAGGAACGGGTTGTGCATGCGTGTCCATGCGGGTGACGAAGTGCACCTTGCCCGGCGTCGCTTGTGTCGCGCGCTTGCTTACAAGTCGTCGTTTGACGTCAGCAGTCTTCACAAGGTCATGCGGAAGTGGCCAACAAGCAACAACACAGGCTCGCTCGCTCGCGGCGGGATACGTATTAATGCACGCTGGCATATACTACGTGGAACCTTGCTTACAGACCCAACCGTCAAGGTACGGCATCGCAGCCGTCAATCGGACGCGACCCTCACACTTTGAGTACGACATAAGGAAAGCAGCATAAGGCTTAGCCTCCCAATGCCGTACCGCTGGCTACGGGCTTTCATCAAGACGATGAGGACGTGATATTTGTGTGGTGTGTTTTGCGTTTTGCGAACTCTTCCGGGTTGTGCGTGCAATTTGCGGTCAGGCGAAACCAATGGCATGGGGTGGTTCCATCCCTGGCCTCGAGTACATGAGTAGCGCGGTTCCGGAGCGGCCGCCGGTCTTTGGTGACGGCTCGTGGTGCGTGCGGTGCTGGCTCGATCGCTCGGTGCGCCCTGGTGGGAGGTGCTCCCTACCACCGCGTTGTTGTGGTTCACGAGGCGGCTGGCTTGCTTCAGCTGTCCGGGGATGGATGATGACCCGTCCGGGAACGAAGCGTCTGTTCATTCCAACTAATCGTCCATAAGGAGCTACGCAGCCGCAGCACGTGCATGGTCATGGCGGCTGAAGGGTGTGGACTGCGGCGCGTTGAGACTGCTAGAAATTCGGTAATTGAGGTGCCGAGCCCCCGCCCCAAACCACGTGCCGCCGTTCAAGCCACCCCCAAACCCGCCCCCAGCCCCTTCACACCTGTCAGTGCTAGATGCTCCTCTCCGCAGCCGCAGCACGTGCATGGTCATGGCGGCTGAATGGTGAGGACTGCGGCGCGTTGAGACTGCTAGAAATTTGGTAAATGAGGTGCCGAGCCCCCACCCCCCCAAACCACGTGCCGCCTTTCAAGCCACCCCCAAACCCGCCCCCAGCCCCTCCACACCTGTCAGTGCTAGATGCTCCTCTCCGCAGCCGCGGCAGGCACTAGCTGTGCCGTTTGCGCGACACCCTGGCCGACGTTGCAGTCTACCCCGCGGGCAACCGTGTCTGCATTCCAGGGCCAGCGGCCGCCCCGTCGTCGGCGCCCTGCCGGGGGACAATGTGCAGCACGTGCATGGTCATGGCTGCTGAAGGGTGTGGACTGCGGCGCGTTGAGACTGCTAGAAATCCGGTAACTGCTGTGCGGAGCCCCCACCCCCCCAAACCACGTGCCGCCTTTCAAGCCACCCCCAAACCCGCCCCCAGCCCCTCCACACCTGTCAGTGCTAGGCTCTCCTCTCCGCAGCCGCAGCACGTGCATGGTCATGGCGGCTGAAAGGTGTGGACTGCGGCGCGTTGAGACTGCTAGAAATTCGGTAATCGAGGTGCCGAGCCGACACCCCCCCAAACCACGTGCCGCCTTTCAAGCCACCCCCAAACCCGGCCCCAGCCCCTCCACACCTGTCAGTGCTAGATGCTCCTCTCCGCAGCCGAGGCACGTGCATGGTCATGGCGGTGAAGGGTGTGGACTGCGGCACGTTGAGACTGCTAGAAATTCGGTAATTGAGGTGCCGAGGCCCCGCCCCAAACCACGTGCCGCCGTTCAAGTCACCCCCAAACCCGCCCCCAGCCCCTTCACACCTGTCAGTGCTAGATGCTCCTCTCCGCAGCCGCAGCACGTGCATGGTCATGGCGGCTGAAGGGTGAGGACTGCGGCGCGTTGAGACTGCTAGAAATTCGGTAATCGAGGTGCCGAGCCGACACCCCCCCACCCAAACCACGTGCCGCCTTTCAAGCCACCCCCAAACCCGGCCCCAGCCCCTCCACACCTGTCAGTGCTAGATGCTCCTCTCCGCAGCCGAGGCACGTGCATGGTCATGGCGGCTGAAGGGTGTGGACTGCGGCGCGTTGAGACTGCTAGAAATTCGGTAATCGAGGTGCCGAGCCGAAACCCCCCCAAACCACGTGCCGCCTTTCAAGCCACCCCCAAACCCGCCCCCAGCCCCTTCACACCTGTCAGTGCTAGATGCTCCTCTCCGCAGCCGCAGAACGTGCATGGTCATGGCGGCTGAAGGGTGAGGACTGCGGCGCGTTGAGACTGCTAGAAATTTAGTAAATGAGGTGCCGAGCCCCCACCCCCCCAAACCACGTGCCGCCTTCCAAGCCACCCCCAACCCGCCCCCAGCCCCTCCACACCTGTCAGTGCTAGATGCTCCTCTCCGCAGCCGCGGCAGGCACTAGCTGTGCCGTTTGCGCGACACCCTGGCCGACGTTGCAGTCTACCCCGCGGGCAACCGTGTCTGCATTCCAGGGCCAGCGGCCGCCCCGTCGTCGGCGCCCTGCCGGGGGACAATGTGCAGCACGTGCATGGTCATGGCGGCTGAAAGGTATGGACTGCGGCGCGTTGAGACTGCTAGAAATCCGGGAACTGAGGTGCCGAGCCCCCGCCCCAAACCACGTGCCGCCTTCCAAGTCACCCCCAACCCCGCCCCCAGCCCCTCCACACCTGTCAGTGCTAGACGCTCCTCTCCGCAGCCGCAGCACGTGCATGGTCATGGCGGCTGAAGGGTGTGGACTACGGCGCGTTCAGACTGCTAGAAATTCGGTAATTGAGGTGCCGAGCCCCCGCCCAAAACAACGTGCCGCCTTTCAAGCCACCCCCAAACCCGCCCCCAGCCCCTCCACACCTGTCAGTGCTAGACGCTCCTCTCCGCAGCCGCAGCACGTGCATGGTCATGGCTGCTGAAGGGTGTGGACTGCGGCGCGTTGAGACTGCTAGAAATCCGGTAACTGCTGTGTGGAGCCCCCACCCCCCAAACCACGTGCCGCCTTTCAAGCCACCCCCAAACCCGCCCCCAGCCCCTCCACATCTGTCAGTGCTAGATGCTCCTTTCCGCAGCCGAGGCAGGTGCATGGTCATGGCGGCTGAAGGGTTTGGACTGCGGCGCGTTGAGACTGCTAGAAATCCGGTAATTGAGGTGCCGAGCCCCCGCCCCAAACCACGTGCCGCCTTCCAAGCCACCCCCAACCCCGCCCCCAGCCCCTCCACACCTGTCAGTGCTAGACGCTCCTCTCCGCAGCCGCAGCACGTGCATGGTCATGGCGGCTTAAGGGTGTGGACTACGGCGCGTTGAGACTGCTAGAAATTCGGTAATTGAGGTGCCGAGCCTCCGCCCAAAACAACGTGCCGCCTTTCAAGCCACCCCCAAACCCGCCCCCAGCCCCTCCACACCTGTCAGTGCTAGGCGCTCCTCTCCGCAGCCGCAGCACGTGCATGGTCATGGCGGCTGAAGGGTGTGGACTGCGGCGCGTTGAGACTGCTAGAAATCCGGTAACTGCTGTGCGGAGCCCCCACCCCCCCAAACCACGTGCCGCCTTTCAAGCCACCCCCAAACCCGCCCCCAGCCCCTCCACACCTGTCAGTGCTAGATGCTCCTTTCCGCAGCCGAGGCAGGTGCATGGTCATGGCGGCTGAAGGGTGTGGGCGGCGCGTTGAGACTGCTAGAAATTCGGTAATTGAGGTGCCGAGCCCCCGCCCCAAACCACGTGCCGCCTTCCAAGCCACGCCCAAACCCCGCCCCCAGCCCCTCCACACCTGTCAGTGCTAGACGCTCCTCTCCGCAGCCGCAGCACGTGCATGGTCATGGCGGCTGAAGGGTGTGGACTGCGGCATGTTCAGACTGCTAGAAATTCGGTAATTGAGGTGCCGAGCCCCCGCCCCAAACCACGTGCCGCCTTCCAAGCCACCCCCAACCCCGCCCCCAGCCCCTCCACACCTGTCAGTGCTAGACGCTCCTCTCCGCAGCCGCAGCACGTGCATGGTCATGGCGGCTGAAGGGTGTGGACTGCGGCGCGTTGAGACTGCTAGAAATCCGGTAACTGCTGTGCGGAGCCCCCACCCCCCCAAACCACGTGCCGCCTTTCAAGCCACCCCCAAACCCGCCCCCAGCCCCTCCACATCTGTCAGTGCTAGATGCTCCTCTCCGCAGCCGAGGCAGGTGCATGGTCATGGCGGCTGAAGGGTGTGGACTGCGGCGCGTTGAGACTGCTAGAAATTCGGTAATTGAGGTGCCGAGCCCCCGCCCCAAACCACGTGCCGCCTTCCAAGCCACCCCCAACCCCGCCCCCAGCCCCTCCACACCTGTCAGTGCTAGACGCTCCTCTCCGCAGCCGCAGCACGTGCATGGTCATGGCGGCTGAAGGGTGTGGACTACGGCGCGTTCAGACTGCTAGAAATTCGGTAATTGAGGTGCCGAGCCCCCGCCCAAAACAACGTGCCGCCTTTCAAGCCACCCCCAAACCCGCCCCCAGCCCCTCCACACCTGTCAGTGCTAGGCGCTCCTCTCCGCAGCCGCAGCACGTGCATGGTCATGGCGGCTGAAGGGTGTGGACTGCGGCGCGTTGAGACTGCTAGAAATCCGGTAACTGCTGTGCGGAGCCCCCACCCCCCCAAACCACGTGCCGCCTTTCAAGCCACCCCCAAACCCGCCCCCAGCCCCTCCACACCTGTCAGTGCTAGATGCTCCTTTCCGCAGCCGAGGCAGGTGCATGGTCATGGCGGCTGAAGGGTGAGGACTGCGGCGCGTTGAGACTGCTAGAAATTCGGTAATTGAGGTGCCGAGCCGAACCCCCCCCCAAACCACGTGCCGCCTTTCAAGCCACCCCCAAACCCGGCCCCAGCCCCTCCACACCTGTCAGTGCTAGATGCTCCTCTCCGCAGCCGAGGCACGTGCATGGTCATGGCGGCTGAAGGGTGTGGACTGCGGCACGTTGAGACTGCTAGAAATCCGGTAATTGAGGTGCCGAGCCCCCGCCCAAAACAACGTGCCGCCGTTCAAGCCACCCCCAAACCCGCCCCCAGCCCCTTCACACCTGTCAGTGCTAGATGCTCCTCTCCGCAGCCGCAGCACGTGCATGGTCATGGCGGCTGAAGGGTGTGGACTACGGCGCGTTCAGACTGCTAGAAATTCGGTAATTGAGGTGCCGAGCCCCCGCCCAAAACAACGTGCCGCCTTTCAAGCCACCCCCAAACCCGCCCCCAGCCCCTCCACATCTGTCAGTGCTAGATGCTCCTCTCCGCAGCCGAGGCAGGTGCATGGTCATGGCGGCTGAAGGGTGTGGACTGCGGCGCGTTGAGACTGCTAGAAATTCGGTAATTGAGGTGCCGAGCCCCCGCCCCAAACCACGTGCCGCCTTCCAAGCCACCCCCAACCCCGCCCCCAGCCCCTCCACACCTGTCAGTGCTAGACGCTCCTCTCCGCAGCCGCAGCACGTGTATGGTCATGGCGGCTGAAGGGTGTGGACTTCGGCGCGTTCAGACTGCTAGAAATTCGGTAATTGAGGTGCCGAGCCCCCGCCCAAAACAACGTGCCGCCTTTCAAGCCACCCCCAAACCCGCCCCCAGCCCCTCCACACCTGTCAGTGCTAGGCGCTCCTCTCCGCAGCCGCAGCACGTGCATGGTCATGGCGGCTGAAGGGTGTGGACTGCGGCGCGTTGAGACTGCTAGAAATCCGGTAACTGCTGTGCGGAGCCCCCACCCCCCCAAACCACGTGCCGCCTTTCAAGCCACCCCCAAACCCGCCCCCAGCCCCTCCACACCTGTCAGTGCTAGATGCTCCTTCCCGCAGCCGAGGCAGGTGCATGGTCATGGCGGCTGAAGGGTGAGGACTGCGGCGCGTTGAGACTGCTAGAAATTCGGTAATTGAGGTGCCGAGCCGAACCCCCCCCCAAACCACGTGCCGCCTTTCAAGCCACCCCCAAACCCGGCCCCAGCCCCTCCACACCTGTCAGTGCTAGATGCTCCTCTCCGCAGCCGAGGCACGTGCATGGTCATGGCGGTGAAGGGTGTGGACTGCGGCACGTTGAGACTGCTAGAAATTCGGTAATTGAGGTGCCGAGGCCCCGCCCCAAACCACGTGCCGCCGTTCAAGTCACCCCCAAACCCGCCCCCAGCCCCTTCACACCTGTCAGTGCTAGATGCTCCTCTCCGCAGCCGCAGCACGTGCATGGTCATGGCGGCTGAAGGGTGAGGACTGCGGCGCGTTGAGACTGCTAGAAATTCGGTAATCGAGGTGCCGAGCCGACACCCCCCACCCAAACCACGTGCCGCCTTTCAAGCCACCCCCAAACCCGCCCCAGCCCCTCCACACCTGTCAGTGCTAGATGCTCCTCTCCGCAGCCGAGCACGTGCATGGTCATGGCGGCTGAAGGGTGTGGACTGCGGCGCGTTGAGACTGCTAGAAATTCGGTAATCGAGGTGCCGAGCCCCCCCCCAAACCACGTGCCGCCTTTCAAGCCACCCCCAAACCGCCCCCAGCCCCTTCACACCTGTCAGTGCTAGATGCTCCTCTCCGCAGCCGCAGAACGTGCATGGTCATGGCGGCTGAAGGGTGAGGACTGCGGCGCGTTGAGACTGCTAGAAATTTAGTAAATGAGGTGCCGAGCCCCCACCCCCAAACCACGTGCCGCCTTCCAAGCCACCCCCAACCCGCCCCCAGCCCCTCCACACCTGTCAGTGCTAGATGCTCCTCTCCGCAGCCGCGGCAGGCACTAGCTGTGCCGTTTGCGCGACACCCTGGCCGACGTTGCAGTCTACCCGCGGGCAACCGTGTCTGCATTCCAGGGCCAGCGGCCGCCCCGTCGTCGGCGCCCTGCCGGGGGACAATGTGCAGCACGTGCATGGTCATGGCGGCTGAAAGGTATGGACTGCGGCGCGTTGAGACTGCTAGAAATCCGGGAACTGAGGTGCCGAGCCCCCGCCCCAAACCACGTGCCGCCTTCCAAGTCACCCCCAACCCCGCCCCCAGCCCCTCCACACCTGTCAGTGCTAGACGCTCCTCTCCGCAGCCGCAGCACGTGCATGGTCATGGCGGCTGAAGGGTGTGGACTACGGCGCGTTCAGACTGCTAGAAATTCGGTAATTGAGGTGCCGAGCCCCCGCCCAAAACAACGTGCCGCCTTTCAAGCCACCCCCAAACCCGCCCCCAGCCCCTCCACACCTGTCAGTGCTAGACGCTCCTCTCCGCAGCCGCAGCACGTGCATGGTCATGGCTGCTGAAGGGTGTGGACTGCGGCGCGTTGAGACTGCTAGAAATCCGGTAACTGCTGTGTGGAGCCCCCACCCCCCCAAACCACGTGCCGCCTTTCAAGCCACCCCCAAACCCGCCCCCAGCCCCTCCACATCTGTCAGTGCTAGATGCTCCTTTCCGCAGCCGAGGCAGGTGCATGGTCATGGCGGCTGAAGGGTTTGGACTGCGGCGCGTTGAGACTGCTAGAAATCCGGTAATTGAGGTGCCGAGCCCCCGCCCCAAACCACGTGCCGCCTTCCAAGCCACCCCCAACCCCGCCCCCAGCCCCTCCACACCTGTCAGTGCTAGACGCTCCTCTCCGCAGCCGCAGCACGTGCATGGTCATGGCGGCTTAAGGGTGTGGACTACGGCGCGTTGAGACTGCTAGAAATTCGGTAATTGAGGTGCCGAGCCTCCGCCCAAAACAACGTGCCGCCTTTCAAGCCACCCCCAAACCCGCCCCCAGCCCCTCCACACCTGTCAGTGCTAGGCGCTCCTCTCCGCAGCCGCAGCACGTGCATGGTCATGGCGGCTGAAGGGTGTGGACTGCGGCGCGTTGAGACTGCTAGAAATCCGGTAACTGCTGTGCGGAGCCCCCACCCCCCCAAACCACGTGCCGCCTTTCAAGCCACCCCCAAACCCGCCCCCAGCCCCTCCACACCTGTCAGTGCTAGATGCTCCTTTCCGCAGCCGAGGCAGGTGCATGGTCATGGCGGCTGAAGGGTGTGGGCGGCGCGTTGAGACTGCTAGAAATTCGGTAATTGAGGTGCCGAGCCCCGCCCCAAACCACGTGCCGCCTTCCAAGCCACGCCCAACCCCGCCCCAGCCCCTCCACACCTGTCAGTGCTAGACGCTCCTCTCCGCAGCCGCAGCACGTGCATGGTCATGGCGGCTGAAGGGTGTGGACTGCGGCATGTTCAGACTGCTAGAAATTCGGTAATTGAGGTGCCGAGCCCCCGCCCCAAACCACGTGCCGCCTTCCAAGCCACCCCCAACCCCGCCCCCAGCCCCTCCACACCTGTCAGTGCTAGACGCTCCTCTCCGCAGCCGCAGCACGTGCATGGTCATGGCGGCTGAAGGGTGTGGACTGCGGCGCGTTGAGACTGCTAGAAATCCGGTAACTGCTGTGCGGAGCCCCCACCCCCCCAAACCACGTGCCGCCTTTCAAGCCACCCCCAAACCCGCCCCCAGCCCCTCCACATCTGTCAGTGCTAGATGCTCCTCTCCGCAGCCGAGGCAGGTGCATGGTCATGGCGGCTGAAGGGTGTGGACTGCGGCGCGTTGAGACTGCTAGAAATTCGGTAATTGAGGTGCCGAGCCCCCGCCCCAAACCACGTGCCGCCTTCCAAGCCACCCCCAACCCCGCCCCAGCCCCTCCACACCTGTCAGTGCTAGACGCTCCTCTCCGCAGCCGCAGCACGTGCATGGTCATGGCGGCTGAAGGGTGTGGACTACGGCGCGTTCAGACTGCTAGAAATTCGGTAATTGAGGTGCCGAGCCCCGCCCAAAACAACGTGCCGCCTTTCAAGCCACCCCCAAACCCGCCCCCAGCCCCTCCACACCTGTCAGTGCTAGGCGCTCCTCTCCGCAGCCGCAGCACGTGCATGGTCATGGCGGCTGAAGGGTGTGGACTGCGGCGCGTTGAGACTGCTAGAAATCCGGTAACTGCTGTGCGGAGCCCCCACCCCCCAAACCACGTGCCGCCTTTCAAGCCACCCCCAAACCCGCCCCCAGCCCCTCCACACCTGTCAGTGCTAGATGCTCCTTTCCGCAGCCGAGGCAGGTGCATGGTCATGGCGGCTGAAGGGTGAGGACTGCGGCGCGTTGAGACTGCTAGAAATTCGGTAATTGAGGTGCCGAGCCGAACCCCCCCCAAACCACGTGCCGCCTTTCAAGCCACCCCAAACCCGGCCCCAGCCCCTCCACACCTGTCAGTGCTAGATGCTCCTCTCCGCAGCCGAGGCACGTGCATGGTCATGGCGGCTGAAGGGTGTGGACTGCGGCACGTTGAGACTGCTAGAAATTCGGTAATTGAGGTGCCGAGCCCCTGCCCCAAACCACGTGCCGCCGTTCAAGCCACCCCCAAACCCGCCCCCAGCCCCTTCACACCTGTCAGTGCTAGATGCTCCTCTCCGCAGCCGCAGCACGTGCATGGTCATGGCGGCTGAAGGGTGTGGACTACGGCGCGTTCAGACTGCTAGAAATTCGGTAATTGAGGTGCCGAGCCCCCGCCCAAAACAACGTGCCGCCTTTCAAGCCACCCCAAACCCGCCCCAGCCCCTCCACATCTGTCAGTGCTAGATGCTCCTCTCCGCAGCCGAGGCAGGTGCATGGTCATGGCGGCTGAAGGGTGTGGACTGCGGCGCGTTGAGACTGCTAGAAATTCGGTAATTGAGGTGCCGAGCCCCCGCCCCAAACCACGTGCCGCCTTCCAAGCCACCCCCAACCCCGCCCCCAGCCCCTCCACACCTGTCAGTGCTAGACGCTCCTCTCCGCAGCCGCAGCACGTGTATGGTCATGGCGGCTGAAGGGTGTGGACTTCGGCGCGTTCAGACTGCTAGAAATTCGGTAATTGAGGTGCCGAGCCCCGCCCAAAACAACGTGCCGCCTTTCAAGCCACCCCAAACCCGCCCCCAGCCCCTCCACACCTGTCAGTGCTAGGCGCTCCTCTCCGCAGCCGCAGCACGTGCATGGTCATGGCGGCTGAAGGGTGTGGACTGCGGCGCGTTGAGACTGCTAGAAATCCGGTAACTGCTGTGCGGAGCCCCCACCCCCCCAAACCACGTGCCGCCTTTCAAGCCACCCCCAAACCCGCCCCCAGCCCCTCCACACCTGTCAGTGCTAGATGCTCCTTCCCGCAGCCGAGGCAGGTGCATGGTCATGGCGGCTGAAGGGTGAGGACTGCGGCGCGTTGAGACTGCTAGAAATTCGGTAATTGAGGTGCCGAGCCGAACCCCCCCCCAAACCACGTGCCGCCTTTCAAGCCACCCCCAAACCCGGCCCCAGCCCCTCCACACCTGTCAGTGCTAGATGCTCCTCTCCGCAGCCGAGGCACGTGCATGGTCATGGCGGCTGAAGGGTGTGGACTGCGGCGCGTTGAGACTGCTAGAAATTCGGTAATCGAGGTGCCGAGCCGAAACCCCCCCCCAAACCACGTGCCGCCTTTCAAGCCACCCCCAAACCCGCCCCCAGCCCCTTCACACCTGTCAGTGCTAGATGCTCCTCTCCGCAGTCGCAGCACGTGCATGGTCATGGCGGCTGAAGGGTGAGGACTGCGGCGCGTTGAGACTGCTAGAAATTTAGTAAATGAGGTGCCGAGCCCCCACCCCCCCAAACCACGTGCCGCCTTCCACGCCACCCCCAACCCGCCCCCAGCCCCTCCACACCTGTCAGTGCTAGATGCTCGTCTCCGCAGCCGCGGCAGGCACTAGCTGTGCCGTTTGCGCGACACCCTGGCCGACGTTGCAGTCTACCCCGCGGGCAACCGTGTCTGCATTCCAGGGCCAGCGGCCGCCCCGTCGTCGGCGCCCTGCCGGGGGACAATGTGCAGCACGTACATGGTCATGGCGGCTGAAAGGTATGGACTGCGGCTCGTTGAGACTGCTAGAAATCCGGGAACTGAGGTGCCGAGCCCCCGCCCCAAACCACGTGCCGCCTTCCAAGCCACCCCCAACCCCGCCCCCAGCCCTCCACACCTGTCAGTGCTAGACGCTCCTCTCCGCAGCCGCAGCACGTGCATGGTCATGGCGGCTGAAGGGTGTGGACTACGGCGCGTTCAGACTGCTAGAAATTCGGTAATTGAGGTGCCGAGCCGAACCCGCCCCCAAACCACGTGCCGCCTTTCAAGCCACCCCCAAACCCGGCCCCAGCCCTCCACACCTGTCAGTGCTAGATGCTCCTCTCCGCAGCCGAGGCACGTGCATGGTCATGGCGGCTGAAGGGTGTGGACTGCGCGCGTTGAGACTGCTAGAAATCCGGGAACTGCTGTGCGGAGCCCCCACCCCCCAAACCAACGTGCCGCCTTTCAAGCCACCCCCAAACCCGCCCCCAGCCCCTCCACATCTGTCAGTGCTAGATGCTCCTTCCGCAGCCGAGGCAGGTGCATGGTCATGGCGGCTGAAGGGTGTGGACTGGGCGGCGCGTTGAGACTGCTAGAAATTCGGTAATTGAGGTGCCGAGGCCCCCGCCCCAAACCACGTGCCGCCTTCCAAGCCACGCCCAACCCGCCCCAGCCCCTCCACACCTGTCAGTGCTAGACGCTCCTCTCGCGCAGCCGCAGCACGTGCATGGTCATGGGCGGCTGAAGGGTGTGGACTGCGGCACGTTGAGACTGCTAGAAATTCGGTAATTGAGGGTGCCGAGCCCCCCCAAAACAAACGTGCCCGCCTTTCAAGCCACCCCCAAACCCGCCCCCCAGCCCCTCCACACCCGTCAGTGCTAGGCCGCTCCTCTCCGCAGCCGCAGCACGTGCATGGTCATGGCGGCTGAAGGGTGTGGACTGCGGCGCGTTGAGACTGCT